>CM059450.1:29521929-29758492 GCA_030390025.1 Squalus acanthias | reverse complement strand
TGGCAGAGAAAATGGCCCCGCCCCGCCCCCCCCAACTGCTTCACCTGATCTACTTACCAACTCCATCCCTCAGAATCTCTGACTGTTACATTATTGTCCTCGTTTCCTCCCTCCTCTCCCCAAGCTCGGGGCTTTGGTTTCATGGTTGTCCCCCAGCACCTTACTTAAGCGGCTATTCCTTGTCCGAGACAGTCTAGGCAGCGACTTAGGGCTGGTTATACGACCGAGTCCAATCCTGTCTGCACACGCGCACTTTCCAAGAGGGATCAATTTAAAATGCTAATAGCGCCCCACGATCCCTCCACCATCCACTCACTCCCCCAGTCGCCAATTGTTAAAGGCACTGCCCAGCGAGGCACAGAGCTGGTGTTCAAATCCCTATCTCTGTAACCTCCTCGCCCCCCCTCCCTATCTCTGTAACCTCCTCCAGCCCTACAACCCTCCCTATCTCTGTAACCTCCTCGCCCCCCCTCCCTATCTCTGTAACCTCCTCCAGCCCTACAACCCTCCCTATCTCTGGAACCTCCTCCAGCCCTACAACCCTCCCTATCTCTGTAACCTCCTCCAGCCCTACAACCCTCCCTATCTCTGTAACCTCCTCCAGCCCTACAACCCTCCCTATCTCTGTAACCTCCTCCAGCCCCTACAACCCTCCCTATCTCTGTAACCACCTCCAGCCCCTACAACCCTCCCTATCTCTGTAACCTCCTCCAGCCCTACAACCCTCCCTATCTCTGTAACCTCCTCCAGCCCTACAACCCTCCCCATCTCTGGAACCTCCTCCAGCCCTACAACCCTCGCTATCTCTGTAACCTCCTCCAACCCCACAACCCTCCCTATCTCTGTAACCTCCTCCAACCCCACAACCCTCCCTATCACTGTAACCTCCTCCAGCCCTACAACCCTTCCTATCTCTGTAACCTCCTCCAGCCCTACACCCCTCCCTATCTCTGTAACCTCCTCCAGCCCCTACAACCCTCCCTATCTCTGTAACCTCCTCCAGCCCCTACAACCCTCCCTATCCCTGTAACCTCCTCCAGCCCCTACAACCCTCCCTATCTCTGTAACCTCCTCCAGCCCTACAACCCTCCCTATCTCTGTAACCTCCTCCAGTCCCTACACCCCTCCCTATCTCTGCAACCTCCTCCAGCCCCTACAACCCTCCCTATCTCTGCAACCTCCTCCAGCCCCTACAACCCTCCCTATCTCTGTAACCTCCTTCAGCCCCTACAACCCTCCCTATCTCTGCAACCTCCTCCAGCCCCTACAACCCTCCCTATCTCTGTAACCTCCTCCAGCCCTACAACCCTCCCTATCTCTGTAACCTCCTCCAGCCCCTACAACCCTCCCTATCTCTGTAACCTCCTCCAGCCCCTACAACCCTCCCTATCTCTGTAACCTCCTCCAGCCCCTACAACCCTCCCTATCACTGTAACCTCCTCCAGCCCCACAACCCTCCCTATCTCTGTAACCTCCTCCAGCCCTACAACCCTCCCTATCTCTGTAACCTCCTCCAGCCCCACAACCCTCCCTATCTCTGTAACCTCCTCCAGCCCTACAACCCTCCCTATCTCTGTAACCTCCTCCAGCCCTACAACCCTCCCTATCTCTGTAACCTCCTCCAGCCCCACAACCCTCCGATATATCTGAGCTCCTCCAATTCTGGCCTCTTGCGCATCCCCCGATTTTAAATCGCTCCACCATTGGCGGCCGTGCCTTCAGCTGCCTGGGCCCCGAGCTCTGGAATTCCCTCCCTAAACCTCTCCGCTCTCTCTCCTCCTTTAAGACGCTCCTTAAAACCGACCTCTTTGACCAAGCTTTTGGTCTCCTGTCCCAATATCTCCTTATGTGGCTCGGTGTCAAATTTTGTCTGTTTTACGCTCCTGTGAAGCGCCTCGGGATGTTTTACTACGTTAAAGGCGCTATATAAATACAAGTTGTTGTTAGTTCAATTCCTGGTCCGTGTTGGGTTAGTTGATGTTGGATGGCTTGGGGCCCTACAATTGGTCTCCGCGTCTCTAAGCTAACAAGGGGAATAGAAAACCGACTCGGGTTCCTGCTTCTGATCCTTATCCAGTCACCCCTTGCTGGAAATTATAATATGTGTTGGGCGAACGGGACTAGGCTGAGCTGCGAGTCTGTCGTCAAGTAGCCTGACAGAATCCCCACCTCGGCCGCTCGAGTAAGGGCGTCTGTGGAACCTTCAGGAGAGGGCACTGAAGAAAGAGGCAGGAGGGAGGCTGAACCCGGGGCTCCGGGTGAGCTGGTGGGATGGGCATTCAAGCAAAGGGTCACATGTTGATCATTGCAGATTGGGAGATGCCGAGGACTGATACTCACTGGTGCCACTGAAGAACGAGAGCCCCGCAGTGGAATGCAGTACGTCAGCAATCTCCTTTCATTGTAATTAGACAGGTCCAATGAATCATGTAATTATCCTCCTACAGGTTTCTGGAACTCAAATCTGGTGTCACCTAGTCACTACTTCCTGATTTACCTCACCTCACTCCTTTCAAAGGATTCCTTAAAAACCCAACCTCTTCAACTGTTCATTTGGTTCTGCCCCCTTTATCTCCTCCTCTACCCTCTGTAAAGAGTTCACAGAATCACAGAATCCCCACAGTGCAGATAGAGGCCATTTCGGCCCATCGAGCCTGCACCGACACATATCCCACCCTATCCCCGTAACCCCACGTATTTAATCCCCCCCTAACACTAAGGGTCAATTTATCATAGCCAAATCAACCTAACCCGCACATCTTTGGACTGTGGGAGGAAACCGGAGCACCCGGAGGAAACCCACGCAGACACGGGGAGAATGTGCAAACTCCACACAGACAGTCACCCGAGGCCGAATTCGAACCCGGGTCCCTGGCGCTGTGAGGCTACAGTGCTAACCACCATGTTGGGGGTACATCTCTGTGAGACTGTGTAAACTAGTGCTGCGTTAAAGAAAGACAGACTTGCTTTTATATAGCGCCTTTCACCACATCCCTCAGGACATCCCAAAGCGCTTTACAGCCAATGAAGTACTTTTTGTTGAAGTGCGGTCACTGTTGTAATGTAGGAAACGCAGCAGCCAATTTGCGCACAGCAAGCTCCCACAAACAGCAATGTGATGATGACCAGATCATCTGTTTTTTCAGGACGCGATTGCTGCCAACGAAACTAATTGGCTGCGCACACGCAGTTTCAGTGTTTGTTTCTCTCCAGATATTACAGTCTCCCTTTATACAACCGCGGATTCTCCACATTTCCCGTTGCTAATTCCAGACCCTTGTTTACCAATCCGGTCCAAATGCGCATTTATTTTCCGTTCTCTTTCAACACCTAACGGTTCGGAATAACCACCTCCCCTTGACATTCAACGGCATTACCATCGCCGAATCCCCCACCATCAACATCCTGGGGGGTCACCATTGACCAGAAACTTAACTGGACCAGCCGCATAAATACTGTGGCAACAAGAGCAGGTCAGAGGCTGGGTATTCTGCGGCGAGTGACTCACCTCCTGACTTCCCAAAGCCTTTCCACCATCTACAAGGCACAAGTCAGGAGTGTGATGGAATACTCTCCACTTGCCTGGATGAATGCAGCTCCAACAACACTCAAGAAGCTCGACACCATCCAGGACAAAGCAGCCCGCTTGATCAGCACCCCGTCCGCCACCTTAAACATTCACTCCCTCCACCACCGGCGTACCGTGGCTGCAGTGTACACCATCTACAAGATGCACTGCAGCAACTCGCCAAGGCATCTTCGGCAGCACCTCCCCAAACCCGCGACCTCTTCCACCTAGAAGGACAAGGGCAGCAGGCGCATGGGAACACCACCACCTCCAAGTTCCCCTCCAAGTCACACACACCATCCTGACTTGGAAGTATATCGGCCGTTCCTTCATCGTCGCTGGGTCAAAATCCTGGAACTCCCTCCCTGACAGCACTGTGGGAGTACCTTCACCACACGGACTGCAGCGGTTCAAGAAGGCAGCTCACCACCACCTTCTCAAGGGGCAACTAGGGATGGGCAATAAATGCTGGGCCTTGCCAGCGACGCCCAGATCCCACAAGCGAATAAATAAAAAAAAGCCAACTCCCAGCATAGATTCGAGCTCAATCTTTGTACAAGCAATATCAGATTATGGGTTGATTCCCCTTTCACAGGAGCCGCGGTAGCAGCTGAATGGGAGCCGAGACTCCTGGCGGGAGAAGTCGAACGGTGACAGAGCCGCGATTGCGGCCTCGGTTAGAAGTGCAATTGTAACACAACAGGGGGATTACAGTCAATGATCTGATATTCCCCCATAACAATTCATTTTCTTCATCCCTTTCACACAGAGCTCACACTCCGTACAAATAAATCTCTGCAACCCACCCCCCCGCAAAATTATTATACATTAATACTTAAACCAACCCAGAGCGCCACAGATTAATGCGATATTATTATACATTAATAATTAAACCAACACAGATTTATGCGCAGAAGAGAGCTTCCGGTCGTTGGCAGCAGTCACTCTGTTTTTTTTTTAAAAAGTGATGTTGATTGAGGGATAAATATTGGCCAGGACGCCGGGGAGAACTCCCCCGCCCTGCTCTTCTTTGAAATAGTGGCCGTGGGATCTTTTATATCCACCTCAGAGGGCAGACGGGGGCCTCGGTTTAACGTCTCATCCGAAAAACGTATGTTGTCTCCTCTGGCTGTACGGGTCTTGGCCCCATTCACCTGGGGTCTCTCATCAACTATAATAAAAGGATAAGGGCGAGCTCACTGTGGCTTTAGAAGACCGCGCCAGAGACTTGCTACGGTACAGCCAGACGCGGCCTCAGATCGGCTTGGACGAGACCGGCTTGCAAGCATGAACCGACTTGCATTTAGATGCAAATTGATGGGATTTAAATTTTGCGGCCCAGATTTTCCAGTCCTGGCATCAAACAGGCGGATAGGGAGTGGAAAATGGCCAGAAGTCCCGCCCACCTTGTGCCCCCCAACACTGTTTCTGTTGGGCAAAGCTGGTATCGGAGGAAACACCCAACCTCAGGTTGGCACTTCGTGTAGTCATAATTTGGGACGCCTCAATCCTGGCCGTCATTTCACAAGGTCACCAGATAATTATAGCTGCAGACGGCCATTCGGCCCATTTCGGCGATCCCGAAGAGTTCTTCCACATTGCAGCATCTAATTATAGTTGTCAAACTATTCCAGGATTTTCACCTCCCACTGTTCGATCCATTCCAAGTGTGGATCGCTCGTTGTGTGAAGAACATGCCGAGATCAATCCTAAATTTATCATTTGCTTTTGTTCTCGGGATGTGGGTGTCGTTGGCAAGGCCCAGCATTTATTGCCCATCCCTTGAGAAGGTGGCGGTGGGCCTCCTTCTTGAACCGCTGCAGTCCCGTGTGGTGGAAGGCGCTCCCGCAGTGCTGCGAGGGAGGGAGTTGCGGGATTCTGACTCGGCCACGATGAAGGGACAGCCGGCGTACATGCCAGCGTGCGACTCGGAAGTGCAGCTGTTCCCAGAACACCGACCTTCTCGATGGTAGAGGTCGCAGGGGAGGGAGGTGCTGTCAAATTGACAGTGGTGGTTTGCTGCAGTGCGTCCTGTCGATGACGGATGGCAGTGGATGTTAAGACCCCAGTCCCTACAGCTCTGGCAAAGGTTGATAATGGCTTTGAGACGCCTTTTGAAGCACTTTATTGAGACGCTCCCCTTTAATTGACCCCGTGCCTGTAAATATCACTTCGACGGGTTGTGCTCCTCCTCCCACTGGTGTGCTCTCGAGAGCCACCCTAATCTGCACCTGAAGCTAACGAGCTGACCATGGGAAACTGGGTGCAATAGTACCCTTCCATTTGTCTAAACTCCCCCCAATAGCTATCCCAGTCTAAACCGTGCCAAAAGAGACAATCTGTGCTTATCTAAGGAGATACTTGCCTTAGAGGCGGTGCAACGAAGGTTCACTAGATTGATCCCTGGGATGAGAGGGTTGTCCTATGAGGAGAGATTGAGTAGATTGGGCCTATACTCTCTGGAGTTTAGAAGAATGAGAGGCGATCACATTGAAACATATAAGATTCTGAGGGGGGATTGACAGGGTAGATGCCGAGAGGTTGTTTCCCCCTGGCTGGAGAGTCTAGAACCAGGGGTCACAGTCTCAGGATAAGGGGTCGGCCATTTAGGACTGAGATGAGGAGGAATTTCTTCACTCAGAGGGTGGTGAATCTTTGGAATTCACTGCCCCAGAGGGCTGTGGATGCTCAGTCGTTGAGTATATTCAAGGCTGAGATAGATAGATTTTTGGACTCTAGGGGAATCGAGGGATATGGAGATCGGGCGGGAAAGTGGAGATGAGGTTGATGATCAGCCATGATCTCAGTGAATGGCGGAGCAGGCTCGAGGGGCCGTATGGCCGACTCCTGCTCCTATTTCTTATGCTCTTAAAGATAGTTCTCCTCCAGCCCCACAACCCCCCCGAAATATCTGCGCTCATCAAGTTCTGGCCTCTTGAGCATCCCTGATTATAATCGCTCAACCATTGGCGGCCGTGCCTTCAGCTGCCTGGGCCCTAAGCTCTGGAATTCCCTCCCTAAACCTCTCCGCCTCTCTCTCCTCCTTTAAGACGCTCCTTAAAACCTCCCTCTTTGACCAAGCTTTTGGTCACCTGTCCTAATATCTCCTTATGTTGCTCAGTGTCAAATTTTCTATTGTAACACTCCTGTGAAGCGCCTGGGGTTGTTTTACTACCTTAAAGGCGCTGTGTAACGACAAGTCGTTGCTGTCCTCACCTGCGCACTGTCCAGTGGCTGTCAATGGATATTGGTCAGGAGCAGGAACCCTGGCTACTTTTCTCCCCACCTTAGGCCCGGGGGGGCGCTGAGGCCTCAACGGCTGCTCTGGTTGAGGTCGACCAGCTCAGCGCAGACCAGAAATAAAACCAGGGAAACCATCTCACGACAGGAGGTGGCGTGTTTACTCACCAAGCCATCAGGTGTGCGGGGATTGTTTGCTGAAATCAAGGGATGTCGACAGCGGGGGAGGAGGAGCCTTTCTTTCTCTCTCCCACAGAGCGGTCGGCAGCGGGGAAGGAGGAGCGGACCTGGTTGGAGCGGCGGAGGCCTGAGGTGAGTCATTAAACTCACCTACGTGGCCTTTTTCCCCAGCGGGGAAAGAGCTTCGCGGGCTTTTTCAAAGGCAGGGGGTGGGGCCAATTCATTGGTACCCGTATATAGGTGGAGCGGTTGCTAAACCCGAGACACTACACTAGTAGTGACTCCCACCCTCCCACCTCCTCTAACCTTTAGGGGTAGAGGGAATTTAAAAAGGTAGGTTCGATTTTATATTTTGTTTTCAGGGACTTAACTCCTGGACCTAAGATAAATAAGTTTAAATTTTAGTAATAAAGTAACATAAGGGTTAAGTCATGACAGGAAGTCTCGGACCCGTTTCATGCTCCTCCTGTGCCATGTGGGAAACCAGGGACACTTCCAGTGTCCCTGACAACTACGTGTGCGGGAAGTGTGTCCAGCTGCAGCTCCTGACAGCCCGCATGGCGGTGCTGGAGCTGCGGGTGGACTCACTCTGGAGCATGCACGATGCCGAGAACTCGGTGAATCGCTCATTTAGTGAGTTGTCCACACCGCAGGTAAAGGCTAGGACAGACAGTGAATGGGTGACCAAGAAGCAGGGCAATATCAGGAAGGTAGTGCAGGAGTCCCCTGTGGTCATCTCCCTCCAAAACAGGTATGCCGCTTTGGATACTGTTGGGGGAGATGGCCTACCAGGGGAAGGCACCAGCAGCCAGGTTCATGGCACCATGGCTGGCTCTGCTGCACAGCAGGGCGGGAAAAAGAGTGGTAGGGCTATAGTGATAGGGGACTCAATTGTAAGGGGAATAGACAGGAGTTTCTGTGGCCACAACCGAGATTCCAGGATGGTATGTTGCCTCCCTGGTGCAAGGGTCAAGGATGTCTCGGAGCGGCTGCAGAACATTCTGAAGAGGGAGGGTGAACAGCCAGCTGTCGTGGTGCATGTAGGTACCAACGATATAGGTAAAAAGCGGGAAGAGGTCCTACAAGCAGAATTTAGGGAGCTAGGAGCTAAATTAAAAAGTAGGACCTCTAAGGTAGTAATCTCTGGATTGCTACCAGGGCCACGTGCTAATCAGAATAGAGAGAACAGGATAGTGAGATTGAATACGTGGCTTGAGCAGTGGTGCAGGAGGGAGGGATTCAAATTCCTGAGGCATTGGAACCAGTTCTGGGGGAAGTGGGACCTGTACAAAAGGGACGGTCTGCACTTGGGCAGGACTGGAACCGATGTCCTCGGGGTAATATTTGCTAAAGCAGTTCGGGAGGATTTAAACTAATATGGCAGGGGAATGGGAACCTATGTAGCGAAACAGGGGGAAGTAATATGCAGTCAGAAACAAATGTTAGAAGGGTGAGAAACAATAGGGGAAGGCCGAGTAAACAAAGGCAAGAAACACAAAGGGCCATACTAAATCATAAGTCTAAAAGGACAAAGGATGTTAATAAAACAAGCCTAAAGGCTCTGTGTCTTAATGCAAGGAGTATCCGTAATAAGGTGGATGAATTGACTGTGCAAATAGATGTTAACGGATACGATGTGATTGGGATTACAGAGACGTGGCTCCAGAACAATCAAGGCTGGGAACTGAACATCCAGGGGTATTCAACATTCAGAAAGGATAGAATAAAAGGAAAAGGGGGTGGGGTAGCATTGCTGGTTAAAGAGGAGATTAATGCAATAGCTAGGAAGGACATCAGCTTGGAGGATGTGGAATCAATATGGGTTGAGCTGCAGAACACCAAAGGGCAGAAAACGTTAGTGGGAGTTGTGTACAGACCTCCAAACAGCAGTAGTGAGGTGGGGGAGGGTATGAAACAGGAAATCAGAGGTGCATGCAAAAAAGGCACGGCAGTTATCATGGGTGACTTTAATATGCATATAGATTGGGCTACTCAAACTGGAAGCAATACGGTGGAGGAGGATTTCCTGGAGTGTTTAAGGGATGGTTTCCTAAACCAATATGTTGAGGAACCAACTCGAGGGGAGGCCATCCTGGACTGGGTGTTGTGTAATGAGGAAGGACTAATCAGCAATCTTGTGGTACGAGGCCCCCTGGGGAAGAGTGACCATAGTATGGTGGAGTTCTACATTAGGATGGAGAAGGAAACAGTTAAGTCAGAGACCATGGTCCAGAACTTAAATAAGGGCAACTTTGAGGGTATGAGGCGTGAATTGGCGAGGTTAAATTGGCAAGCGATATTTAAGGGGCTATCAGTGGAAGGGCAATGGCAGACATTTAGAGATCGCATGGATGAACTACAACAATTGTACATCCCGGTCTGGCGTAAAAATAAAAAAGGGAAGGTGGCTCAACCATGGCTAACAAGGGAAATCAGGGATAGTATTAAAACCAAGGAAGTTGCATACAAATTGGCCAGAAGTAGCAGCAAACCCGGGGACTGGGAGAACTTCAAAACTCAGCAGAGGAGGACGAAGGGTTTGATTAGGGCAGGGAAAATAAAATATGAAAGGAAGCTTGCAGAGAACATTAAAATGGACTGCAAAAGCTTCTATAAATATGTAAAAAGAGGTTAGTAAAAACAAACGTAGGTCCCCTGCAGTCGGAAACAGGGGAAGTCGTAATGGGGAACAAGGAAATGGCAGATCAATTGAACAAGTACTTTGGTTCGGTGTTTACTGTGGAGGACACACACAACCTGCCGGAAATAAAAGGGGTCAGAGGATCTGATAAGAGGGAGGAGCTGAGGGAAATCCTTATTAGTCGGGAAAAAGTATTGGGGAAATTGATGGGACTGAAGGCTGAAAAATCCCCGGGGCCTGATGGTCTGCATCCCAGAGTACTTAAGGAGGTGGCCTTGGAAATAGTGGATGCTTTGACGATCATTTTCCAACATTCCTTAGACTCTGGATCAGTTCCGATGGAGTGGAGGGTGGCCAATGTAACCCCTCTTTTTAAAAAAGGAGGGAGGGAGAAAGCAGGGAATTATAGACCGGTCAGCCTGACATCGGTCGTGGGTAAAATGATGGAAGCAATTATTAAAGATGTCATAACAGACCATTTGGAAAGTGGCGACATGATAGGTCCAAGTCAGCATGGATTTGTGAAAGGGAAATCATGCTTGACAAATCTTCTGGAATTTTTTGAGGATGTTTCCAATAGGATGGACAGGGGGGAACCAGTAGATGTGGTGTATTTGGACTTTCAGAAGGCCTTTGACAAGGTCCCGCACAAGAGATTGGTGAGCAAAGTTAAAGCACATGGGATTGGGGGTAATGTGTTGACGTGGATTGAGAACTGGTTGGCACACAGGAAACAAAGAGTAGGAGTAAATGGGTACTTTTCAGAATGGCAGGCAGTGACCAGCGGGGTACCGCAGGGTTCGGTGCTGGGACCCCAGCTGTTTACATTATATATTAATGATTTGGACGAAGGGATTAAATGTAATATCTCCAAATTTGCGGATGACACTAAATTGGGAGGCAGTGTGAACAATGAGGAGGATGCTAGGAGGCTACAGAGTGACTTGGACAGGTTGGGTGAATGGGCAAATGTATGGCAGATGAAGTACAATGTGGATAAATGTGAGGTTATCCACTTTGGTGGTAAAAATAGAGAGGCGGACTATTACCTGAATGGTGGCAGATTAGCGAAAGGGGAGGTGCAACGAGACCTGGGCGTCATGGTACATCAGTCACTGAAGGTGGGAATGCAAGTGCAGCAGGCAGTCAAGAAAGCAAACGGAATGATGGCCTTCATAGTAAGGGGATTTGAGTACAGGAGTAGGGAGGTGATGCTGCAGTTGTACAGGGCCTTGGTGAGGCCACACCTGGAGTATTGTGCGCAGTTTTGGTCTCCTAACTTAAGGAAGGACATTCTTGCTATTGAGAGAGTGCAGCGAAGGTTCACTAGATTGATTCCTGGGATGGCCGGACTGACATATCAAGAAAGATTGGGTCAACTGAACTTGTATCCTCTGGAGTTCAGAAGAATGAGGGGGGATCTTATAGAGACATTTAAAATCCTGACTGGTTTAGACAAATTAGATGCGGGCAGAATGTTCCCAATGTTAGGGAAAACTAGAACCAGGGGTCACAGTCTAAGGATTAAGGGGAAGCCATTTAAGACTGAGCTGAGGAGGAACTTCTTCACCCAGAGAGTGGTGAATCTATGGAATTCTCTTCCACAGAAGGTTGTTGAGGCCAGTTCGCTAAATATATTCAAAAGGGAGTTAGATATAACACTCACAACTAGGGGGATCAAGGGGTATGGCGAGAAAGCAGGAATGGGGTACGGAGGTAGCATGTTCAGCCATGAATGCATTGAATGGCGGTGCAGGCTCGAAGGACCGAATGGTCTACTCCTGTACCTATTTTCTATGTTTCTATATGGGGAGCGGGCGGGAAAGTGGAGTTGAGGCTGAAGATCAGCCATGATCTCAGTGAATGGCGGAGCAGGCTCGAGGGGCCGAATGGCCGACTCCTGCTCCTATTTCTTATGTGGCCCACCAGGTTCCAAGGAGTTACCTCAGTGGCCCATGAAGATGAAAAGCTTGGGCAGCTGCAGTGGGGGGCCACCTTTCATTCAACACCCTTACAGAGAAAAAGCAGGCTCTCCTCACATCAGAACCGTGTTAACCATCCCCTAATTCAGGATTCCTACCATCAGAGCCGTGTTAACCCGCCCCGCCCCGCGGGCAACACGGTGGCATAGTGGTTAGCACTGGTGCCTCACAGCGCCAGAGACCCGGGTTCGAATCTGACCTCGGGTGACTGTCTGTGTGGAGTTTGCACATTCTCCCCGTGTCTGCGTGGGTTTCCTCCGGGTGCTCCGGTTTCCTCCCACAGTCCAAAAATGTGTGGGTTAGGTTGATTTGGCTATGATAAATTGACCCTTAGTGTTAGGGGGGATTAAATATGTGGGGTTATAGGATGGGATATGTTAGGGGGAATTAAATACGTGGGGTTACGGGGGTAGGGTGGGATATGTGTACTGTGGGGATTAAAGCAGGGACAGGGTACTGGATTTGGATGATCAGCCATGATCGTATTGAATGGCGGAGCAGGCTCGACGGGCCGAATGGCCTACTCCTGCTCCTAGATTCTATGTTTCTATGTTTCTATGTTTCTATGTTTCTATGACTATTTCCCCGACATCCCTCTCCCCCTTTCAGGCTCTCTCCTGTGTCAGGTGCCATTCCAAGGAAAGATGCAAAATGGCTGAGGTCTTCTGCACAACAAACAGAAGATGGCTCCCATCTGGAAATGTGCGTGAGCTGCCTCCGCCCCCAGACTCTGGAGGGCTTGTGTCAGACGCTGCTGCTCTGCTAGAACTCGGTCCTCATGTGACTGCCAGCAACGCGCTGCAACTTCCTGCTCTGCTCTGTATCTGACTCATCCAACCTGACCGAGGCCGAGCCAACCACATCCTTCCGCATCGGCACAGGCGGAAAAATTAGAAGAAAAAAAAGCGAGCGAGCGTTTCATTGGTTGGGGCTCAAGCAATAAAGCCAGGGATCGCAGAGAGTTGAGAGCCAGAGGGAATGGCTCGAAACAAAACAACCTCCGTAGCACATCGACATAAAAGGTCAGACTGCAGTACTCCAGCTCCACACTGGTGATCTCATTCACCACTCGTGCACGTCTCCTAAAGTCAGGGTTTCTGCTCCTGACATCTATTCCGTGACCCACTGCCCCCATTTGAAAAGTGTCAATGTGCCGAGATCAGGAGAGGATCGGACTATCCTGTCCATCAGGACGAGTACCTCTGTGACAGCCGTGGCTCAGTGGGTAGCACTCCTCGCCTCTGAGTCAGAAGGTTGTGGGTTCGAGCCCCCACTCCAAAGACTTGAGCACATAAAGCTAGGCTGACACTCCCAGTGCAGTGCTGAGGGAGTGCTGCACTGTCAGAGGTGCCGTCTTTCAGATGAGATGTTAAACCAAGGCCCCGTCTGCTCTCTCAGGTGGACATAAAAGATCCCATGGCCACTATTTCGAAGAAGAGCAGGGGAGTTCTCCCCGGTGTCCTGGGGCCAATATTTATCCCTCAACCAACATCACTAAAAAACAGATGATCTGGTCATTATCACATTGCAGTTTGTGGGAGCTTGCTGTGCGCAAATTGGCTGCCGCGTTTCCTACATTACAACAGTGACTACACTTCAAAAAAAGTACTTCATTGGCTGTAAACGCTTTGGGACGTTTGGTGGTTGTGAAAGGCGCTATAGAAATGCAAGTCTTTCTTTCTTTAATCAGCAAGGGTCTAACAGCCTACCTCTACACACCTGTCCATAGACTCACACAGAAAGGAATAGGTAAAAGAACGAGCTCCCATTTATACCATGCCTTTCACGATCTCAAACCAGCCCAGACTAATTTCCAGGCCAAGGTGTTTTAAGTTACAGACTGACCTTTAACCCAGTGGTTCTGTGTCCCACTATATGAACATAAGAAATAGGATCAGGAGTAGGCCATTCGGCCCCTCGAGCCTGCTCCGCCATTTAATGAGATCATGGCTGATCCAATCTTGGCCTCAACACCACTTCCCCGCTCTCTCCCCATAACCCTTGACTCCCCTGTTGCTCAAAAATCTATTTCAGCCTTGAATATATTCAATGACTCTGCCTCCACAGCTCTCTGGGGTAGAGAATTCCAAAGATTCACCACCCTCAGAGAAGAAATTCCTCCTCATCTCCGTCTTAAATGGGCGACCCCTTATCCTGAAACTATGCCCCCTCGTTCTAGATTCCCCCACGTTCTAGATTCCCCCACGAGGGGAAACATCCTCTCAGCATCTACCCTGTCCAACCCCCTCAGAATCACGATAGCCGAGAGCAGTCGACCCTTTGCACTTTTCAACGTGCGTTAGAATCATAGAATCTTACAGCACAGAAGGAGGCCACTCGCCCAGTCATGCCTGTGCCGGCCCTTTGAAAGAGCTGTCCAATTTAGTCCCACACTCCAGTACTGGACGGCCAGTGGCAATGGAACCCTTTCAGACGCTCTCCTTCCCGGCCCGGAGGCAAATGTAGCAGTTCAACTGTGGCCGAGTTCAACTAACTGAGCACAGACCAGGATCAAACATAGAAACATAGAAGATAGGAGCAGGAGTAGGCCATTCGGCCCCTCTAGCCTGCTCCGCCATTCAATGCGATCATGGCTGATTATCCAAATTCAGAACCTGCTTTCTCCCCATATCCCTTGATCCCTTTAGCCTTAAGAAATATATCCAACTCCTTCTTGAATATATTTAATGAATTGGCCTCTACTGCCTTCTGTGGTAGAGAATTCCACAGGTTCACCACTCTCTGGGTGAAGAAATTCCTCCTCATCTCAGTCCTAAATGGCTTACCCCTTATCCTTAGACTGTGACCCCTGGTTCTGGACTCCCCCACCATCGGGAACATCCTTCCCGCATCTAGTCTGTCTAGTCCTGTTAGAATTTTATAAGTTTCAATGAGATCCCCTCTCATTCTTCTAAACTCCAGCGAGTATAAGCCCAATCCTGGGACCCCCTCAGTCTGTGCAGCTCATGGCCTTAATCGCCTTAGGCATCTGTGGGGGGGCTTTTCTTATGCCCTTTCTGAGTACGTTCATAAGAACATAAGAAATAGGAGCAGGAGTAGGCCAATCGGCCCTCGAGCCTGCTCCGCCATTCAATAAGATCATGGCTGATCTGATCCTCACCTCAAATCTAAAGAACACAAGAAGTAGGAGCAGGACCCGGCCACTCAGCCCCTGGGCCCGCTCCGCCACCCACAGGGCCTCGACCGATCCGAACTCAGCCTCATGTCCAATTTCCTGCCCGCTCCCCGTAACCCCTAATTCCCTTTACTTCTAGGAAACTATCTATTTTTGTTTTAAATTTATTTAATGATGTAGCTTCCACAGCTTCCTGGAGCAGCAAATTCCACAGACCTACCACCCTCTGAGTGAAGAAGTTTCTCCTCATCTCAGTTTTGAAAGAGCAGCCCCTTATTCTAAGAAAATTCATGTGGCTAATATCGCACAAAGTGACTTCACCCCATTAGTGTCAGAATGCGTCAAATTACAGGTCAGAGTTGTGCTGGCTAGAAAATAGGTTGCAACTGTTCCAGTCTCATTCCATGGATCCTCACCGCTTGCAAAGTGCAGAGACCTGTCCCCCCCCCCCCCCCCCCCCATACTGGAGTCAAGCTCAGGTTCTGGACCTCAGGTGCTGGGGGTGGTCCAGCTAACACTGGAGGAAGAATGCAACATCATGCAAGAAGACATTAGCAAACTTGCAGGCTGGCCAGCTGAGTGGCAAATGAACTTTAACACAGATAAATGTGAGGTAGTGCATTTGGTAGGAAAAATAGAAACAACCACCGACACCTTAGAAAATAAGAAACTGAATGGGGTAGAAGAGCAAAGGGATCGTGGGATACAGGTGAAGAAACCATTAAACGCAGCATCGAAGGTCAGCAAAGCAATTCAAATTGCTGACAATGCACTGGGATTTATTTCTAGAGGTACGGAGTTCAAAAGTAGTGAAGTGATGTTAAACGTGTACAGGACCCTGGTCAGGACACACTTAAGGGTTCTGGTCTCCGTACTATAAAAAGGACAGAGAGGCACTGGAGAAAGTGCAAAAAAGATTTACAAGGCTGGTACCAGAACTGAGAGATTACAGCTACCGGGAAAGATTGAACAGGTTGGGGCTTTTTTCTTTAGAAAAGAGAAGACTTAGAGGTGACCTGATAGAGGTCTTCAAAACTATGAATGGGTTGGACAGGGTAGATGTGGAGAGAATAGGAGATCGATAGATTTTTGAATATTAAGGGGATCGAGGGATATGGGGATATTGCAGGAATGTGGCGTTGAGGCAACACGGTGGCATAGTTAGCACTGTTGCCTCACAGCGCCAGGGACCCGGGTTCGAATCCGGCCTCGGGTGACTGTCTGTGTGGAGTTTGCACATTCTCCCCGTGTCTGCGTGGGTTTCCTTCGGGTGCTCCGGTTTCCTCCCACAGTCCAAAGATATGCGGGTTAGGTTGATTTGGCTATGATAAATTGACCCTTAGTGTTAGGGGGATTAAATACGTGGGGTTACGGGGATAGAGTGGGATATGTGTCGGTGCAGGCTCGATGGGCCGAAATGGCCTCTATCTGCACTGTGGGGATTCTGTGAAGATCAGCCATGATCTTATTGAATGGCGGAGCAGTCTCGAAAGGCCAAATGGCCGACTCTTATGTTCTTATGTTTCCATTTGTGGGGGAATCCAAAACTAGGGACCATAAATACAAGATAGTTACGAGTAAATCCAATAGGGAAATAAGGAGAGATTTCTTTGCCCAGAGTGTGGTGAGAATGTGTGGAACTCGCTACCACAGGGAGTGGTTGAGGCGAATAGCGTAGATGCTTTCAAAAGGAAACTAGACGAGCACATGAGAGAAAAGGGAATAGAAAGATATGCGGAAAGGCTGAGATGAGGCAGATGGAATGGGAGGAGGCTGGTGTGGAGTATAAACACCAGCACAGACTGGTTGGGCCGAATGGCCTGTTTCTGTGCTGTACGTTCAATGTGATTCTATGTAAAAGGACATCATTATACCCCGTTTCTCAGTTGACCGTCAGTAGTTTACCATTATTCGAACTTACCGATTTTTTCAACGAGTTGGAGGATGACACCGCCGATGTGTACGTCCCCCGTAACCCTCAGCGTGATGGGATCTGCATCAGGACCCAGTTCTTCAACTTGAATCTTCAGCTCCCAGGATGCGTCGACATAGTTACCGCCCTGCGCCATCTTTCAACATACCTGCCAATGGGAGAGCAGCCGTTGAATCAAACACACTTTGTAGAAAGGGGAGGCAGGGAAGGGGAGGGGAAGGAGGGAAAGAAAGACTTACAGCGCCTTCCACGACCTCGGGATGCCCGCTGATTCTGCTCCCCCTGCGTGTGTGCGATATTTAATTAGCGACAAGTATAAATGAATGCCCGGAGCTCCCAGGGCACAGCGAGTGTAGCTGCTCCACTGTCCCGACAGTGTGACTTTCCCCTTGTGTGCTTCAGCAGCTGTCTGGCACACCTTGGGTCCGTAGGCCAGGATTTCAGCCCATTGACAGCGAAACTGTGCGGCTGACTTACATCCGGTTCTGTTTATGACTGGAGGCCACGTTCAAGACAGAGAGTAAACACGGAGATTTATTTTCTATATTTTATTAGCTGGGCGTGACTCTAAAAGTCATTCAGATGTCCAACTGTGATTAAAGCGCCAGTGAGTGAAGTCAAAGGAGTTCAACACACGTCAGCGCTCTGTAATGATCTGCAGTATGTATATTTGTGCTTCTGACTTCACACCGCTTTTCAATCGCCTCTCCCTTCGCAATTCATTTATTCTCAAACAATTGCTTGCATTGTAACGTAAACTAGGAGTGTACTGGTCATAGGCAGGAAGTAGGGAGTAAAGTTGGGCAAGGTGAAGAAAACCAAGGTAAAAGAGACAGAGCAGTGTTCAAAGGTGTGGAAGAAAGAGAGACTTGCATTTCTGCAGCGCCTTACACATCCTCAGGATGTCCCAAAGTGCTTTACAGCCAATGAAGTACTTTGTGAAGTGTAGTCACTGTTGCAATGTCGGAAACGCAGCCGCCAATCTGCGCACAGCAAGCTCCCACAAACAGCAATGTGATAATGACCAGATAATTTTTTTTAGTGATGTTGGTTGGGGGATTAATATTGGCCCCAGGACACCGGGGAGAACTCCCCCTACTCTTCTTCCAATAGTGGCCGTGGGATCTTTTACATCCACCTGAGAGAGCAGACGGGGCCTCGGTTTAACGTCTCATCTGAAAGACAGCACCTCCGACAGTGCAGCGCTCCCTCAGTACCGCCCCTCCGACAGTGCGGCGCTCCCTCAGTACCACCCCTCCGACAGTGCGGCGCTCCCTCAGTACTGCCCCTCCGACAGTGCGGAGCTCCCTCAGTACTGCCCCTCCGACAGTGCGGCGCTCCCTCAGTACTGCCCCTCCGACAGTGCGGCGCTCCCTCAGTACTGCCCCTCCGACAGTGCGGCGCTCCCTCAGTACCGCCCCTCCGACAGTGCGGCGCTCCCTCAGTACTGCCCCTCCGACAGTGCGGCGCTCCCTCAGTACCGCCCCTCCGACAGTGCGGCGCTCCCTCAGTACTGCACCTCCGACAGTGCGGCGCTCCCTCAGTACCGCCCCTCTGACAGTGCGGCGCTCCCTCAGTACCACCCCTCTGACAGTGCGGCGCTCCCTCAGTACTGCCCCTCCGACAGTGCGGCGCTCCCTCAGTACCGCCCCTCCGACAGTGCGGCGCTCCCTCAGTACTGGCCCTCCGACAGTGCGGCGCTCCCTCAGTACCGCCCCTCCGACAGTGCGGCGCTCCCTCAGTACCGCCCCTCCGACAGTGCGGCGCTCCCTCAGTACTGGCCCTCCGACAGTGCGGCGCTCCCTCAGTACTGTCCCTCCGACAGTGCGGCGCTCCCTCAGTACTGCCCCTCCGACAGTGCGGCGCTCCCTCAGTACTGCCCCTCCGACAGTGCGGCGCTCCCTCAGTACTGGCCCTCCGACAGTGCGGCGCTCCCTCAGTACTGGCCCTCCGACAGTGCGGCACTCCCTCAGTACCGCCCCTCCGACAGTGCGGCGCTCCCTCAGTACTGCCCCTCCGACAGTGCGGCGCTCCCTCAGTACTGGCCCTCCGACAGTGCGGCGCTCCCTCAGTACTGCCCCTCCGACAGTGCGGCGCTCCCTCAGTACCGCCCCTCCGACAGTGCGGCGCTCCCTCAGTACTGCCCCTCCGACAGTGCGGCGCTCCCTCAGTACCGCCCCTCCGACAGTGCGGCGCTCCCTCAGTACTGCCCCTCCCACAGTGCGGCGCTCCCTCAGTACTGCCCCTCCGACAGTGCGGCGCTCCCTCAGTACTGCCCCTCCGACAGTGCGGCGCTCCCTCAGTACTGCACTGGGAGTGTCAGCCTGGATTTTGTGCTCAAGGCTCTGTAGTGGGGCTCAAACTCACGACCTTCTGACTCAGAGGGAGATAGCGAGGTGAAGAAGTTTAGAAAGAGATGGAGGGGGGGGGGAGGCGGGTGGACAGGGGAGGAAGAGTGGAGGGTCCATGTTGGGATATAGGACCGGAGAAAGTTGCAGAGGTCGGGTGGAGCAAGGCAGTAAAGGGACGAGGCCGAGGATTTCTGAAGCCAATGTGCTGGAAGGAGCAGTCAGTGGCAGACTGTGAGCTCAGGGGATAACAGGTGTACGGGTTAGCTCGGAAGGACAATGAGGAGAGCACTGCTGAAATCAAGCCTTGAAGTCATGAGGTGAAGGTTGGATAGCGTGGAGACGCAAGAGATGGAATTCACTGCATGAAAGGCTGGCTGGTGGAAGCAGATTCAATAGTAACTTTCAAAAGAGAATTGGATAAATACTTGAAAAGGAGAAATCTGCAGAGCTGTGGGGAAAGAGCAGGGGGGAAGTGGGACTAAGTGACAAAAGCACGATGGATTGATGGCCTCCTTCTGTGCTGCATGATTCGATGAAGTAATCAGTCCTGGCAATGTACCGGATGTGAGGTTTGAAACTCAGTGTGGAGCAGGGCACTAGGAATGCTACTGTTGAGTTCAATCTCAGCAGTAGCCGGGAAGAGAGATGGGATTCACAACAGGATGCCTTCCATCTGAACTGAAGATGGTCCTGACTCATCCAGACCTGTAGGGTCTGAAAGACAGTCCAGGGGGTGACAGTGGAGTGTGGACTGAGGGTGGTGGTGGGGAGTTAAAGACAAGTATCATTGGTGTCAATATACTGTCAAATGAGGTTGCTGAGGGGCAGCACGCCAATAAAGAATGGCAGGGCGTCAAGAATGGACCCTTGGTGAAGGCGCTCCCACGGTGCCGTTAGCGAGGGAGTTCCAGGATTTTGACCCAGCGACGATGAAGGAACGGCCGACACATGTCCAAGTCGGGATGGTGTGTGTGTGTGTGTGTGTGAGACTTGGAGGTGACGGTGGTCCCATGCACCTGCTGCCCTTGTCCTTCTTGGTCACGGGTTTGGGAGGAGCTGCCGAAGATTGGGCTCGCTGATGGTCAAACAGTCAACAGGCACCCATAGCCTGGGCACACGCATCAAGAACGGTCCACTTGGATGAGGCAGTCGGAGGGGGTGCCGGGGCCTGTGGGATGGTGAGATTCAGGACCTTCAGAAGAGAAGAGGAGAGGGGGGGGGGGGGGGGGGGGGGGAGAAAACTGACCAAAAATAAAAGCCCTGCAATCTCGCTGCAAGATAAAATAAGAAGTTGCACAAACATGTCTCTGCTTACAAACGCTGTGCAGTAAAGCAACGAGGTCCGGTCACAAACAGAGCAGCCACTGCCTTCAGTTTATCTGGCTGACAAGCCACAGTATCCTGTCCACAGCCCAGGATCAGCGTGCAAGTCACAAAGATAGCCGCTGGAATAGGAGTGCTGTGCTGTCTCTGAACTGCTGAAGATATTTTTGGACGGTTTAGCTTCTGTAGCTGTTTATGTCGGCCAACCGCCCAGTGCTTGACTCAAGTGCAACACTTGGCTGCCGTCTGTAATTTTGGACACCCCGCTTGAAGTGAAGTCGAGTGAATTAAAGCGGTTAGCAGAGCACACTGGATCTGGCTCTGAGTAATATTTTGTATCGGTTCCCCAGGCACCTGCCATTTAACAGAATTGTGCCTTTAAAACAGTTAATCAGGCTCCTGTTAAGTTCCGCCCCTCCTCTTGCCTCCTACTTCCTGCTTTGAGTCCATTGCACCCTTTCCGTCTTTCAAGATGAGACGTTAAACCGAGGCCCCGTCTGCTCTCTCAGGTGGATGTAAAAGATCCCACGGCCACTATTGGAAGAAGAGCAGGGGGAGTTCTCCCCGGTGTCCTGGGGCCAATATTTATCCCTCAACCAACATCACTAAAAACAGATGATCTGGTCATTATCACATTGCTGTTTGTGGGAGCTTGCTGTGTGTAAATTGACTGCCGCGTTTCCCACATTACAACAGCGACTACACTTCAAAAAAGTGCATAATTGGCTGTGAAACGCTTTGGGACGTCCTGAGGTTGTGAAAAGCGCTGGAGAAATGGGAGTCTTTCTTTCTTTCTGTGAATCACACTGAATTACATTTGTAAATTGTTTTCACAGCGTTGGAATAAACACAGTATGTTTTTTACTTTAATATATGCAGGACACATTACTTGGCAATAATTAACTGCTGATTATCCCTCGACTAACTTGCAATAAATGTGTTACAACCGTTAGGCGTGGTGTGGACATAGATCTTCATAGACAAGGCGGTACTGGCTGTTGCTGTCAGAACCAAATCCCTCCCACACAAGTTTCACCAAGATGATGATAAAATGAAGGGTTTTGATCGAGTAAGTGAGGATAAACTGTTTCCAGTGGCAGGAGGGTCGGTAACCAGAGGACACAGATTGAAGATAATCGGTAAAAGGACCAGAGGGGGAGATGAGGAGAATGTTTTTACACAGCGAGTTGTTGTGATCTGGAACGCGCTGCCTGAAAGGGCGGTGGAAGCAGATTCAATAGTAACTTTCAAAAGGGGAATCGGATAAATACTTGGAAAGGAGCCGGTACAGGCATGATGGGCCGAATGGACTCATTCTATGCTGTATGATTCTGAGTGGTTTCAAGCTTTTAACTTCAGTTTTTTAAACCACAAAGCTTGATGTCAATCTAACTATTACTGCTTACATAGGATTCCATAGGATATATGGCACAGAAACAGGCCATTCGGCCCGACCAGTCCATGCCGGCGTTTATACTCCACTCGAGCCTCCTCCCGTCTTTCCTCATCTAAATCTATCAGCATATCCCTCTATTCCCTTCTCCCTCATATGCTTGTCTAGCCTCCCCTTAAACACATCTATACTATTCGCCTCAACCACTCCCTGTGGTAGCGAGTTCCACATTCTCACCACTCTCTGGGTAAAGAAGTTTCTTCTGAATTCCCGATTGGATTTCTTGGTGACTATCTTATATTGATGGCCTCTAGTTATGCTCTTCCCCACAAGTGGAAACATTCTCTCTGTATCCACTTTATCAACATTTTTCATAATTTTAAAGACCTCTATTAGGTCACCCCTCAGCCTTCTTTTTTCAAGAGAAAAGAGACCCAGCCTGTTCATCCTTTCCTGATATGTATACCCTCGCATTTCTGGTATCATCCTTGTAAATCTTCTCTGCACCCTCTCCAGTGCCTCTATATCCTTTTTATAATATGGCTTGATTCATTCCGTCTTCTCTCCTACCCTTTCCAACCTTGGTGGTGTCTTGCACTATGAACTTCACCTTTCAACTCAGCATCTTAACAAAAAACACTTGAATCTGAGGATTAAGATGGTGGTTATAAACTGCTCTTGACTGGACTCCTGCCTCGTCACCATTCAATGGCTCCAACATTTTCCACACAGGCCATGTTGTGCTCTGAAATCAGTACAATGGGTTGGAATACCAACAATCACATCACTGCACACTTACAGCACAATTCCTGGCTCTCTGTCCAGTACTGCAGCACAAAACACACTCAGAGGTGGTATCTAATAACAACTTGTGTTTATACAGTGCCTTTAACATAGTAAAATGTCCCAAAGTGCTTCACAAGAGCGTATTCAGACAAAAATTGACACCGAGTCACGTAAGGAGATATTGGGACAGGTGATCAAAAGCTTGGTCAAAGAGGTCGGTTTTAAGCAGCGTCTTAAAGGAGAGAGAGGCGGAGAGGTTTAGGGAGGGAATTCCAGAGCTCAGGGCCCAGGCGGCTAAAGGCACGGCCGCCAATGGTGGAGCGATGGAAATCGGGGGATGCGCAAGAGGCCAGAATTGGAGGAGCGCAGAGATCTCGGAGGGTTGTAGGGCTGGAGGAGGTGACAGAGATAGGGAGGGTTGTAGGGCTGGAGGAGGTTACAGAGATAGGGAGGGTTGTAGGGGCTGGAGGAGGTTACAGAGATAGGGAGGGTTGTGGTGCTGGAGGAGGTTACAGAGATAGGGAGGGTTGTAGGGGCTGGAGGAGGTGACAGAGATAGGGAGGGTTGTAGGGGCTGGAGGAGGTTACAGAGATAGGGAGGGTTGTAGGGGCTGGAGGAGGTTACAGAGATAGGGAGGGTTGTAGGGGCTGGAGGAGGTTACAGAGATTGGGAGGGTTGTGGGTCTGGAGGAGGTTACAGAGATAGGGAGGGGTGTAGGGGCTGGAGGAGGTTACAGAGATAGGGAGGGGTGTAGGGGCTGGAGGAGGTTACAGAGATAGGGAGGGGGGCGAGGAGGCCATGGAGGGATTTGAACACGAGGATGAGAATTTTAAAATCGAGGCGTTGCCGGACCGGGAGCCAATGTAGGTCAGCGAGCACAGGGGGTGATGGGTGAATGGGACTCGGTGCGAGTTAGGATATGGGCAGTAGAGTTTGGGATGAGCTCAAGGATAGAAGATGGGAGGCCGACCATGAGAGCATTGGAATATAACTATTAAAATTCGAAGTCTTACATACGCGCAGTGTTGAAATCAAGACTCAATGCATTGCCTTCTACACTAACTCATTCTTTCCGAAAACCACAAAACTGTGGAACATCTCATCTCCCTCAGTCTCTTCTCCTTCCTACAATCGACAGGTATTTTAAAGGCCCACGTTGAACATTCCTTCCTATCTTGGCTTTCACCCTTTTCAGCACTGGTGTTCAATGGGACCTGGGGGGGGGTTTCACAGTGAGATGAATTGATGATATCTGTGAAACCTGCCGATCGTGACTCCAGAGGCAGACTACTGTCGTAAAAAAGTCGCCACCAATTCTTTGCGCTGCCTTGAGAAAAGCAGCGGAAACGATGGTGCAATGGGAGCACAAAGCACTGCCCCGCAGTGAAGTAGGACATAGGCAGAATACGTGCCCACGCTCCATACCCTGCTGAGTTGTTGGGTCTCAGCTGTGCCCCCAGGAGGGTTGTCCCGACAGAAAGGAAAAAAGGGCATCATCGTGGGACCGTACTATCGATGAAGTCAAGGGCCCAGCGCTTCTCACTTGTCCTCCCAACCCGCAGCTCTTGGAACGCCCCGAGGAGATGCAGTTAAAGGGTCAACAGAGAAACACCAGGCCCTCCTTAAGAAAAATGAGGGGGGGGGGGGGGGGGCTGTGGGGAATCATTTAAACAGGTAGATTACAACATGGCTGAACAGGCTCAAAGGGCTGAATGGCCTACTCCTGTTCCTATGTAACACAAATACATTTATTCTTAACATAGAAACATAGAAACTAGGAGTAGGCCATTCGGCCCGTCGAGCCTGCTCCACCATTCAATACGATCATGGCTGATCATCCAAATCCAGTACCCTGTCCCTGCTTTCCCACACAGAATCCCCATCGAGCCTGCACCGACACATATCCCACCCTATCCCCGTAACCCCACGTATTTAATTCCCCCAACATATCCCATCCTATCCCCGTAACCCCACATATTTAATCCCCCTAACACTAAGGGTCAATTTATCATAGCCAAATCAACCTAACCCGCACATTTTTGGACTGTGGGAGGAAACCGGAGTACCCGGAGGAAACCCACGCAGACACGGGGAGAATGTGCAAACTCCACACAGACAGTCACCCGAGGCCGGATTCGAACCCGGGTCCCTGGCGCTGTGGGGCACCAGTGCTAACCACTATGCCACTGTGTTGCCCATTCTGAATATGTAAATAAGCCCTTATAAACAAAACAAATTGTTGTTAAAAAAAACCTAAAAAAGCTAAAATGGTGGATGATAGAGTTTCGATTTGTGTTTTTAAAAAAAGAATAAGGGTATTACAAGTACTTTACATGGAGAGACTGGAGAAGCAAGCTGGTGTTGTTCTCCTTAGAGCAGAGAAGGTTAAGGGGAGATTTAATGGAGGCGTTCAAAATTACGAGGGGTTTTGATAGAGTAGATCCGGAGAAAGTGTTTCCAGTGGCAGGAGGGTGGGTAACCAGAGGACACGGATTGAAGATAATCGGTAAAAGAGCCAGAGGGGGAGATGTTTTTACGCAATGAGTTGTGATCTGAAAGGGCGGTGGGAGCAGACTCAATAGTAACTTTCAAAAGGGGAATTGGATAAATATTTGAAAAGGATAAATGTGCAGGGCTGTGGGGAGAGAGCAGGGGGGAGTGGGACTAATTGGAGAGCTCTTTCAAAGAGCCGGCACAGGCACGATGGGCCGAATGGCCTCCTCCCGTGCTGTATGATTCTATGATTTTTACATACTCATCTGTGCTAACACAGTTACATACACGTCCCACATACAGTACCAACTGAAGGGAATCGAGCAGAAAGCACTCCAGTCATAACTTCACTCCTACATAGTATCAAAGTTCCCCTCACCAGTTTCCACAGAATCCGGTTGTCCTGATTCCAGTTGTTAAAGAGTTCAGGTGGCAAGCTGTCCCCCTTCTGCCTGGGTAAACCTTTCTCCTGTGCTCCTCGCTCGCTTCTGCCCTCGCTCGCTCTTGTGCAGGGCGTCGCCGATTTCAAACTGCGAGTGATTTCCGCTCAGTAAGAGTATCGAGTCACACTTCTGCTGCCTGAGCAAATATATGCACCTACCCGGGGCCTTAAGACCCAGGGATGACTACACGCTGCATCAACACCGCAACCCAAAAAAAACAATCTTTGCCTCAACTTACAGAGCAAATCCACATTCTGGCGGTGGCAATTTCTGCATATGCCCAGTGTGCAACCTGGGAGTGAGTGTGCAATGATGCACAGGCATGCGGTGACAGTGCACTATCTGTATATGTGAGGCTGGGTTTCTTTTATAAACGCCAGCTTGCCTGTGAAACTGTCAAGATTGCCCTCGCCCCCTTCTCGTTTGGGTTGCCCCTTATCGTCACACTCTGATCCTTATTTGTTGCTGTTGTAAATTTGTTTCAAGCTTGAGATTATTATTATTTTTTTGCTTTTTGAGAATTTTAGTAGAGGTTGAGACATGCGAAGAGATAAATGCCCTGTCTGGACATGTTGAGAGGGGTTATTAACAACTGTGCCAACCATTCCGATTGCCCTAGTGTGTGATGTGTAGAGGCTGTGGTATGTATGTTCCTGTCTACTTCTTAAAATAACACTTGTGGGCTGTACAGAACAGGAGCTGACTGGCCCCTGTGTGCAGTGACACTCCTATTGGAGAAGCAAAGGTACCGAATCATTTACAGCTCCATTTCTGATACATAACAACACACACTTGTCCCTGTAGGTGGTTTTTTTTCAAAGGCAGGTGATTAACCAGCCAGCCCTGGACCCCAGTGTTAAGAGACTGGAGGCGATCACAGGGTGACATCAATTCACGTCACCCACTGACTCATGACTTTTTCACAATGCAAGTATGACCTGTTGAAATGTTGATTTCACAACAAGAGGTGATTCTAACCCTTTAGAATTGTAGACATTTACGGCACACAGAAGGAGGCCATTCGGCCCAGCGTGTCTGTGCCAGTCGACAAAGAGCTCTCCAGCCTAATCCCACTTTCCGGCTCTTGGTCCGTAGCCCTGTAGGTTACGACACTTCAAGCGCATATCCAAGTACTTTTTTAAAATGTGATGAGGGTTTCTGCCTCTACCACCCTTTCAGGCAGTGAGTCCCAGACCCCCACCACCCTCTGGGTGAAAAAAAGTTCTCCTCAACTCCCCTCTAATCCTTCTACCAATTACTTTAAATCTGTGCCCCCCGGTTATTGAAACACATTATTTTTAAGGGGTTCGGGTGTCGGTCGTCTTGTTTGATTGCTTTGCACATAACGCCAGTTGCAGCAACTCGAGCTCCAGGTTTCGGAGCTTGAGTGGCGGCTGGAGTCACTGCGGTGCATCCACGAGGCCGAGAGTTACGTGGATAGCACGTTTCTAGAGGGGGCCACCTCGCAGCTTAAGAGTGTGCAGGCAGAGAGGGAATGGGTGACCGCCAGACAGAAGAGGAGGACCAGGCAGGTAGTGCAGGAGTCCCCGGAGTGCATCGCGCTCTCCAACCAGTATTCTGTTCTGAGTACTGGTGAGGGCGATGGTTCCTCTGGGGAGTGCAGCCAGAGTCAAGTCCACGGCACCACGGGTGGCTCAGCTGCACAGGGGGGGAGGAAAAAGAGTGGAAGAGCAATAGTGGTAGGGGATTCAATAGTTTGGGGAGCAGACAGGCGTTTCTGCGGCCGTAGACGTGACTCCAGGATGGTATGTTGCCTCCCTGGTGCCAGGGTCAAGGATGTCACTGAGCGTCTGCAGGACACTCTGAGGGGGGAGGGTGAACAGCCAGAGGTCGTTGTCCATATCGGTACCAACGACATAGGCAGAAAGAGGGATGAGGTCCTGCAGGCAGAGTTTAGGGAGCTAGGAGAGAGATTAAAAAGCAGACCTCAAAGGTAGTAATCGCCGGATTACTCCCGGTGCCACGTGCTAGTGAGTACAGGAATAGGAGGATAGAACAGATGTATGCGTGGCTGGAGAGATGGTGCAGGAGGGAGGGCTTTAGATTCCTGAGGCATTGGGACCGTTTCTGGGGAAGGTGGGACCTGTACAAGCTGGACGGGTTACACCTCAACAGAGCCGGGACCAATATTCTCACGGGGAGGTTTGTTAGTGCTGTTGGGGCGAGTTTAAACTAGCTTGGCAGGGGGATGGGCACCAGCATATAGGAGTAGAAAAGAGGAATAAGGTGCATAAAAGAGTGAGTGTGTTGGATAGTACTAGAGAAGATAGTACGAGAGGCGGTAGTAGTACCATATTAGATAGGAGCAGACTAAGAAAGACCATGAAAAATTCAAAAATGGGTTTAGAATGCATGTACATAAATGCACAAAGTGTGGTGAATAAGGTTGGTGAGCTACAAGTACAATTAGCCGTGTGGCAATGATGTTGTGGCAATAACGGAAACGTGGCTTAAAAACAGTGAGGACTGGGCACTTAATATTCAAGGGTACAAGGTGTTCAGAAAAGATAGGGAAGGAAAAAAGGGAGGTGGGGTGGCAGTGCTGATTAAGGAAGACCTTGTAGTGGAAAGGGAGGATGTTCTTGAGGGGACAAGGACAGAATCCATTTGGTTAGAGTTGAGGAGCAAAAAGGGTATGATCACGCTATTGGGGGTATTCTATCGGTCTCCAAATAGTGAGAGGGAGGTAGAGGAGCAAATCTGCAGGGAAATCGCAGAGATGTGCAAGGGCTGTAGAGTGGTGACATTGGGGGACTTTAATTACCCAAATATCGATTGGGATAATGCTAGGGTAAAGGGAAAGGAGGGGGAGGAATTTCTGAAATGTGTTCAGGAGAATTTCCTTGACCAATATGTTCTTGGCCCAACTAGGAAGGAGGCATTGCTGGATCTGGTGCTGGGGAATGAGGTGGGCCAGGTCGACCAAGTGTCTGTGGGAGAACACTTGGGTACGAGTGATCATCGTATCATAAGATTTAGATTAGCAATGGAGAGGAGCAAGGAACAATCTAGAGTGGAACTTCTAAACTGGAATAGGGCTAACTTCAATGGGATGCGAAAGGATCTAGCCAGGGTAAAATGGAACCAAAGACTGACAGGAAAAACTGTATCAGAACAATGGGTGATCTTTAAGGAGGAGATGTTCCAAGTACAGGCTAGGTACATTCCAACAAGAGGGAAGGGTAAGGGAACCAAAGCAAGAGCTCCTTGGATGACGAGGGAGACAGAGAAGATGATGAAACAAAAAAGAGGGTGTATGATGCATGTCAGGTGAATTCTTCAAGGGAGAACCAGACCAAATACAATAAGTTGAGAGGGGATGTGAAGATGAAAATAAGATTGGCAAAGAGAGAATATGAGAGTAGAATGGCGGTTAACATAAAAAGGAACCCAAACATCTTCTACCGGCATGTAAACAGTAAGCAGGTAGTAAGAAGCGGGGTGGGGCCTATTGGAGACAAAGAAGGTGATATATGCTTAGAGGCGCAGAGCAAGGCTAGAATACTCAATGAGCACTTTGTATCGGTGTTTACTAAGGAGGTGGATGCTGACAAAATAACGGAAGAAGTGGAAAAGGTAGAAGCAATTGGAAGGGGTGAAAATTGATAGACAGGATGTACTAGAAAGGCTGGGTATGCTTAGAGTGGACAAGTCGCATGGTCCAGATGGCTTGCATCCCAGGTTGCTAAGGGAATTGGGGGAGGAGATAGCGGAAGGGCTTGCCATAATTTTCCAATCTTCCCCAGATGCGGGGGAGGTGCCTGAGGATTAGAAAGTGGCAAATGTGACACCATTGTTCAAGAAAGGGTGTAAGGACAATCCTAGTAACTACAGGCCAGTCAGTTTAACATAAGTGGTGGGTAAAGTTTTAGAAATAATAATCAAGAAAAAGATTAACGGGCACTTGGAGAGGTTTAAGCTAATTAAGGAAAGCCAACACGGGCAGATTGTGTTTGACTAATCTAATTGAATTTTTTGATGAAGTAACAGAGAGGATTGATGAAGGGAATGCAATGGATGTTGTCTGCATGGATTTTCAGAAGGCGTTTGACAAAGTACCACATAGAAGGCTGGTTAACAAAATTGAGGCTCATGGAATAGATGGGTCATTGGCAGCTTGGATAAGGAATTGGCTTAAGGACAGAAAACAGCGAGTTGTGGTAAATGGCTGTTTTTCAGACTGGAGGATGGTAGACAGTGGTGTTCCCCAAGGGTCAGTGCTGGGGCCACTGCTTTTTTTGATATATATAAATGACCTGGATATTGGAATACAGAGTAGAATTTCTAAATTTGCAGATGACACCAAACTTGGGGGTGTGGCAAACAGTGATGATGATACCAATCGACTGCAACAGGACATAGAAAGGCTAGCAGAATGGGCAGACAAGTGGCAGATGGAATTTAATACAGAGAAGTGTGAGGTGATGCATTTTGGCAGAAGGAACAAGGAAAGGCAATATACACTTAATGGCACAGTTTTAAAGAGTGTGCAGGGACAGAGGGACCTGGGAGTTAATGTGCATCGGTCCCTGAAGGTGGCAGGACATATTGAGAGAATGGTTAACAAAGCATATGGGATATTGGGCTTCATAAATAGAGGTATTGAGTACAAAAGTAGAGAAGTTATGCTGAACCTTTATAAAGCACTGGTTAGGCCACAACTGGAGTATTGCGTCCAGTTCTGGTCACCACACTTTAGGAAGGATGTGAAGGCCCTTGAGAGGGTGCAGAGGAGATTTACCAGAATGGTTCCGGGGATGGGGGATCTTAGTTACAAGGACAGGTTGGAGAAGCTGGATTTGTTTTCATTAGAGCAAAGGAGGTTGAGGGGTGATTTGCTAGAGGTGTACAAGATTCTGACGGGTTTGGATAGGCTAGACGGGGAAAGGCTGTTCCCACTAGTTGATGGCACAAGGACTAGGGGACACAGATTCAAGGTTTTGGGCAAGATCATATAGGGGTGATGTGAGGAAAAACTTTTTTACGCAGCGAGTGGTGAGGACCTGGAATTCTCTGCTGACGGAAGTGGTGGAAGCGGAGACACTCAATGTTTTCAAGGGGAGACTGGATAGGCACTGGAGGGAAATAAACTTGCAGGGCTACGGGGATGGAGCGGGGGGAATGGGACTGACTGGATTGCTCTATAGAGAGCCGGCACGGATCCGATGGGCCAAATGGCCTCCTTCTGTGCCGTTATGACTCTATAATGCCATTGATAACTGTTGGGATTGTGGTCACTATAAAGCCCTTGGCCTTGTCCTCGGAAATTCCTTCCCTCGGGTCTGCCCCTTGACATGTTGGGAAGGTTTGCGTGCTCCCACGGAGCATAGGAGCAGGAGCAGGCCATTCAGCCACTTGAGCCTGCTCCGCCATTCAATGAGATCATGGCTGATCCATGACCTAACTCCATATACCCACCTTTGGCCCATATCCCATGACCCCGAGAGCTCTGATGGCAGGAGTATCGCTCCTGGTCAGGCCACCCAAGCCTGGCAGGTAGAAAGACAGGAGCCAGACTGAAGGCAGTGCATCGTTCTTCCTGGTGGGGGGCTGTGAGTCAGGCTAACGACGACCTCTCCACGTAATAATGCCGTTTGTTCCAGGAACAACTCAGAGACGAGTCTGTTATGGGCATCAGTTGTGGAAAGCCACGATCTGCTGGATGTGAGGTAAGACAATACTCCGATTTGAGTCAAATATCTTGTTCTGGATAGACAGCAGTGGGTTGTCTCCTGTGCTGCACAGCCCAGGAGACTCTAACTAACTAACCTGCCCAATAACATAGAACAACAGGTTGCTGGGAGTTGTCACAAGGACAAAAAAGAAAGACTTGCATTTCTATAGCGCCTTTCACAACCTCAGGACGTCCCAAAGCGCTTTACAGCCAATGAAGTACTTTCGAATTGTAGTCATGGTTGTAATGTGGGAAATCTCAGCCATTGTTAGCATTATAGGTTTGAACAACCTCCGCTTAATAGGAAATTCCATTATTTTAATTTACTTTTCCTGGTTTTTCACCTCCCAGGAGATCACATGGCTTTTGGGTGGGGTTGGGTGGGGAGTGTATTTATTGTGATGCCCAAGGCATCGCATTGTGTGGGACATCATTGTTCGTATAAAACCCAGTACCACACTCCGTATCTCTTGAGGGCTGCTGCAGCCGTCACCTGGTTATCTGCTCCATCACCAAGACCGCCTACTTCCATCTCCGTAACATCGCCCGTCTCAGCTCATCTGCTGCTGCTGAAACCCTCATCTATGCCTTTGTTACACAGAATCACAGAATCCCCACAGTGCAGATAGAGGCCATTTCGGCCCATCGAGCCTGCACCGACACATATCCCACCCTATCCCCGTAACCCCACGTATTTAATCCCCCTAACACTAAGGGTCAATTTTATCATAGCCAAATCAACCTAACCCGCACATCTTTGGACTGTGGGAGGAAACCGGAGCACCCGGAGGAAACCCACGCAGACACGGGGAGAATGTGCAAACTCCACACAGACAGTCACCCGAGGCCGGATTCGAACCCGGGTCCCTGGCGCTGTGAGGCAACAGTGCTAACCACTATGCCACCGTGTTGCCTTTAGACTTGGCTATTCCAATGCTGTCCTGGCTGGCCTCCCATCTTGCACCCTCCATAAACTTGAGCTCATCTAAAACTCGTAACGCCCCATATCCTAATTCGCACCCAGTCCCGTTCACCCATCACCCGTGCGCGCTGACCTACATTGGCTCCCGGTCCGGCAATGCCTCGATTTTAAAATTCTCATCCTTGTTTTCAAATCCTTCCATGGCCTCCTCGTCCCCCCCCTCCCTATCTCTGTAACCTCTTCTAGCTCTACCATCCTCCGAGATCTCTGCGCTCCTCCAACTCTGGCCGCTTGCCCATCCCTGATTTCCATCGCTCCACCATTGGCAGCCGTGCATTCAGTTGCCAAGGCCCTAAGCCCTGGAATTCCCTCCCTAAACCTCTCTGCCTCTCTCTCCTTTAAGACGCTCCTTAAAACCTAAAAACTTTTGGACCAAGCTTTTGGCCATCTATCCGAATATATCCTTATGTGGCTCGGTGTCAGATTTAGTTTGATATGCCTTGGGACGTTTTACTATGTTAAAAGCGCTGTATAAATGCTAGTTGTTGTTACGCAGCCTTGTAGAAACAAAATTCTGCCTTTTAATCTTCCTGACAAGGCGGCCAGACTCACACCAACCCTCCTCCCTTTGGAGTGGGATAGGCTTACCCTCCTCATCTCCCACACAGAGCTGATCTCAGGAACTATACAGGTGCCAACACATATCCCACCAAAGCAATGTTTTTCTAGGTTCAAATACTCATGTGCATTTATACGGGTTAACTTACTATTAGGAAGAGTAAGGTTCTGCCAACTCATTATTAGTATATCTGAGCAATAATGCTTCATTTTTCTCCGATCTATCCATTATTCCTACCTTCAAAACCATTTTGAATATTTCATTTTCCCAACTAGTTTCCTGGCCCTTCCCTTCCTCCCATTAGTGGTACAACAATCATTGCGACACTGAGGCCTATTTCCTGTGCACTGCCTACACAGCAAACTCTTACAAATACTATTTTGTGACCAGTAGGCTGTGACTTTGAACTTCTATTCCTGTTCCCTGGCTGGGGGTTTCCCCCGACCACCAACGGGCTGATATTTTTCTGACTTACCATTTCTCGCCCCCCCGCCCGCATGCTAGGAAAGGGGTTTCCCCACCAACTGCTTCCAACCCCATCTGTTCTGCAGCCCACTATCAGAGTTATGCTGCCGATTGGTTCTGATGGGAGGGCCAGTGGGAGTGTGGTGCTGTCAGCTGTGGCTCACACACTCGCCTTTGGGTCATCAGGTTGTGGGCTCGACTCCCACTCGGGAGACATCATCTTGGCCAACATGCCCAGTCCTGCACTGGCGGAGGTGCTGTCTTTCAGATGAGACGTTAAGCCGAGGCCTCATCTGCCCTCTCAAATGGATGTAAAAGATCCAATAACACTATTTTGAAGAGCGGAGTGTTCTTTCTGGTGTCCTGGCCAATATTTATCCCTCAACTAATGTCACCAAAACAGATTATCTGATATATATAATTATCTGGCAATATATGTCCAAGTCAGGATGGTGTGCGACTTGGAGGGGATGGTTTTCCTGTGCACCTACTACCTTGTAGGGGTGGAGGTGCTGTTGGAAGAAGCCTTGGCGAGTTGCTGCAGTGCATCTTGTAGATGGTGCACACTGCAGCCACGGGGCACCGGTGGTGGAGGGAGTGAATGTTTAAGACAGTGGATGGGGTGCCGATCAAGCGGGCTGCTTTGTCCTGGATGGTGTCGAGCTTCTTGTGTTGTTGGAGCTGTACTCATCCAGGCAAGTGTATTCCATCACACTCCTGACTTGTGCTTTGTAGGTGATGCAGAGACTTTGGGGAGTCAGGCCAGCCACTCGCTGCAGAATACCCAGCCTATGACCTGCTCTAATAGCCACAGCATTTAGGTGGCTGGTCCAGTTGAGCTTCTGGTCAATGGTGACCCCTCGTGGATGTTGATAGTATTTATTTCAAAAGCCTCATATCCTTGTCAAACAAGCTTCCAGTGCTGCTTCATTCTTCCTGTATAGAATGTTCTAGAAGACCGCATTCTGAATTTTCCTCACATGATATCCACCCATGAGGGACAATCCCCCCATTGATGCAAATCACTGGGGCAGGGCTTTCAAGATCTCGCTACCTCTTGCAGAGTCAGCTTCGGACTAGCCGTTTTAAATAGAAACAGGAACAAGGGAGATGAAGAAGCCAATTACTACATGGATAACTCTCTCAAATTATATTTAGGAAGGACGTAACAAATTCAGACGAAATGGAGTTCCCCTTAAAATATAGGAAGTGTGGACATTTCACAGAACTTTCATGGGCAATGGAATAACCAATGGAAATATATCCCAGGAAAAGGTAACACTTGGGGGTGGGGGAGGAAGAATTCAGAGAAACATTTCAAAATCAGGCGCACAGGCGACTCGAGCTCCCATTTTAGGCAGACAGAGTTAAGAGGCAGTGAAAAAGCAGAAACAAAATGGTCCCAGTTGTATACGATTAAGTACTTGCTGGTTATGCAGGCAGGCCATTCACTGGAGAAGTTTTATTAAATTGCAGGCACTGCAGAAATTCCTCCATCTCAGTTGTTGATGGAGAAGGGAAAATAGCCAAAAGACAGAAGTGTCTCAACTTGAGGGGAATTTGACACGACAATGCAGTGTCGCTCGCTACATTACCCGCAAATTACAACCTTTATAGCAGCAGAAATGAATAGAAATTGACTAGAAATGTATAGTTGGTTGGATACAACGTTTTATTGCAACTCTCTGCATGCGATAAACTGCAAAATATCTGAAAACCCCGACATCTCTGCGGTTACTCCAAGGTGACAACAGCGGCAGAGATGCACATTTCACATCGTCTTAAAAATGAAAAAAATTAAAATTACAGAAAGTGCACAGGCTTATAGGTTTGCACCAAGATTGCGCTAAATGTCGTCAGATCTTGCTAAATAATCAGATGTTACAAATACAAACTAAGATGAGATGCTGTACACAGTGTCTATTTTGGCTGTTTTCATTTTCTCCTCCTGTTCTTTCCCTCCCTCCCTCCCACCCACCACCCCCCAAATCCCCAGAGAGCATGTTCCTGAAGGACCGTCCTAGTCTCATCTCTGCTGAAATCTTGTGATGGTCATCACCGGATTGCAATGAGACCAACATCGATGAGTTTTTGAATCTTCTGGGCTATAACTGGATTCTTCAAGTGGCTGGGGAGAAAGGAGGGGAGAGCGAGTGTTAGTAGCACTGGTACGACAGGTCAGCAATGAAGCAGAGTGCAAATTTGTCTTCCCTCCCCCCGTTTAAAGACCACAATGGTGGGGTAGCACAATGCCACACTGCAATACAAATCTAACACTAGGCACACTACATAGAGAGAGGCGCGCCAAACTCATTCAGGACAGTCATGAGTAAGATGCAACCAATTTTTGATCCGTTGATGCCTGTACTCACTCGCTGAGTGCCTGTGGGTCCTTCTGCATCTGCTCCAAGATCAGCCTCATAGCTGGGTCGCTCATGATCTGCTGCACCTCCGGGTCACCCATGGCCCGCCGTTTCACCTCCTCTGGGGTATCATTTCGGTTATATTGCATCACAAGGCAGCGCTGGTAACCTTCAGAAGCTTCCTAAGGAAGTTTGAGAAAAAGTTATCTGTAGGGTTGCTTTGACCACAGCAACTCCTAGTTACTGGGTGTTGCCCAGGAATGTCTGCATGTTGATGCCATTAGAACAGTCCATAAAGTATGTGCTCCACATTGACAATGTCAACACTGCCCACATTTTGGAATTGTCCCACCCCACAAGTTATGAGAAGAGTCCAAAGTGACTATAACTGTTGCCTTGCCCGAGTACTGCAGCGCCACCAATGTCACCTTCTTCCAAAACAGTCACTTAAACTAATCCACTAGCTTGGTGCAGAGCATGCGGTTTCCTCGATGTGTGTTGATGGCCGTTTTGGGAGGAAAGGGTCCAATTCTGTTTTGCCACTGTTATGTCTTTGTCAAGAGAGCAGAGTGGTTACGCAGACAGGGCCTGGAATCAGCTCTCAACCATCAATCCACAAAACAGGGCCGCCTGTTCAGTGGAACCTCACAAACTTCACTTTTCACTCCAGGCTCTGAAATAACCAAGGAGGAGTGTCCTGGATTGCACAAGAGATTAATGCTACCCCTTTTCCTTACCCACAACCTTCCTCGACTTCCTACACCATCACCACAAGCAGACAATCCGAGAGATAACCTTTTCACCAAGACAAAGAAAGGCATCTCAGGAGAAAAACCTTGCAGGGAAGCAAGTCTCAGGCCACTCTCCCTGTCTAGCCAGGTGCTCATGAACAGTAGATTTGTCTAGTGTGTATTTTCAGGATTCTTTCAGGGCTAAAAAAAAAATTAAGTTCAAAGAAAATAACCCAGTCTGGCTGATACACAACTGCCCAGGAATAGATACATCTGTTGTAGCTATCCAATATAATTTATGGTCTTTACCTTGTTTACCCTTTCAAAGGTGCGATTACACTTGTGGCAATTGGAATGTTCCAACAGCTAGGAAGCTCAGTCCTATTTACCTTCTGGATTTTTCTTTTGTCAGCCCGACAGTCATGACTGTATATATTTTCTATTTCCTTTGCTCTTGGTTGCACTTCAAAAGGAGTTGTAAAGTATAACTCAGGCAAACTTATGTTTACTACAAATATGCAATTTGTCTTTGTTGCCTTTTGGGTGGATCTTAATCGCATCCTTTAGAACGGTTTCCAGCATCTTTCCTGCAACTGACATCAAACTAACAAGCCGATGATTCCCAGGGTCAGATTTCTTCCCCTTTTTTAAATATTGGGACTTTATGAGCCCACCTCCAGTCTACTGGAGCTCTATATAAAAGCCAACGGCTCACAATACATCACCCATGGACAGAAAGCCAGCTTACAGCACTGCTGCAATGCACTGTAGAATGCCAAACATGCTGTGCCACCTAAAACTACATGACCTGAGAGACTCCAGCTTATAATGCTCTCCCTCAGGTTTACATCATAGCTGACATGAACAGAACAAGAGCTGAAATGAAAGATGATCCAGTCATACCTTGGAGTTGGAGTCCAGCTCAATTGCTTTCTGATAAACATCCATGGCTTTGGAGAAATCCTTCAACGCCTCGAGGGCTGCTCCTTTTCTTGTGTAACCCTTAACTACAATGAATAAGGTAGAGCATTTGAATTAGATTCATTTGCAACATCTGTTACAGTAGACAGCCCCCACTATCAGACAAAAAAAAAATTAAAACTGGATTTTTATTTCTGCATGCAAGGCATTTGGGAAGCATATTTTGATGCACTGACTGCCAGGCTAACATTCTACACCGTGCTCAGCACACCTGTTGTAACACTATGATAAATAGCATCTAGATTACAGTCTTGCTAATCTCGCTTCTATGGCGATCCAGTCACTCAACTGGATTGTTGCCAGTTACTCAATGCCAGTCTCAAATGTACTGAATATTCACTGTCACTCCATCCCCAGTGATCAAAGGAAAGCCCTCCCCAAGAGATGTCCGATCCGGCCTCTGACTGGTATGTGTTCAGCCCTGGACGAATCACATTGTTTTACCTGCGAGGATCATAATGCTGCCACTCAGCACCTCCCCCCACTGATGGGAGGTTTAAATTTTGACATGACAATGCTGCAGTAGGGATGGTGGGAGAGGATTCAACATTCAACTGTCACTGTGCACAACTAGTCTGTAACCTAGGGTGGGTGGGGAGAAGGAGGATTATGACCAATATTTCCTCAACATTTTTTTGGGTGCATCGAAATCGCCAAGCTTTTTATTCTGAAACATTTTGCAGAATACTGTGGGATGCTGGAAATCTGAACTATAAACAGAAAATGCTGGCAATACTCAGGTCAGGCTGCTATTTTTAATTTTAATTTTTTTTGGAAGTGTACAGATGCTGCCTGATCTGCTGAGTATTTCCTGCATTTTCTGTTAATGTTTCAGAATGAGTTTTTAAAGAGGCACATTTTGTTAATCATAAATTGTAACATAGGGCTAGACTTCAGTATTTTAAATAAATGCTAATCCATCAATACAACTTCTACCTGCTCCCAACCAACAAAAACTAGTACGAATTTGGGATGACATTCACATAGGCAGAGTTTCAAAATCAACACAAAACAGACTTATGATCCCACAACAATATCGGAGCTACTTACGGAATGTGGGATCAAGGTGGATACAATCCTCACAGTCCTGTAAGCAAAGGGAAGAGTAAAAGCATCTTAAATTATTGCTAGTTACAAGTTCAAATAACTTTTCATGTATGAGTCATAAATTAAGACATACAGGGGATTAAAATGCCATAGTTTGATGAAAATTATCACTGGAGAAGTTAATAATTTTCAAATATTGGCTGGATAATAAAAAGTCAGTGATAAAATTACATGGGAGGGGCGAGGAAAGGGAAAGAGAATAAAATTCCTCCAGCCCCTTATTTTAAACTGGAAAAAGAAAAAAAGTCAGAGACTCCAAAGATTGGAATTTTGTTTTATAATCACATTGACTAATGCTAAAAATCAGACCGTGGATATTCTACACTTTCTTACCACGACTGCTGTCTTCCAAGACCTATAAATACATTTTGTAACAAGGGCAGTTACAGCCTCAAGCATTAGGATGGCGCTAGGGAAATTTCCCCATGACTGAATGATACTTCAAAAAAAATTATTAAAAATAGCAGCATTGAAAGTGCCTACGTTTCAGACGTAAGCTCTCAACCATTTGAATAGTGACGTCAACACTCTATTCTGGTTACTCATCCCCTAGCTCCCACTATGAGTTTGTGTTCAATACGGGGAAAAGTCAGACTGTTAGGCACTCCTACTCAGAGGAAGTTAGAAAATCCATTTTCATTCCCATCCTACTAACTACAACAATCACAGCAGTAATCATTGTGGTCAGTAGGATGTGAGTGAAAACTGTTTTTCAATCCCAAGTAAGAGTTTAGTGGAGGTTGCTGATTCTCAATGGATACAGATGAATAATGATCAGCTTTTCAAAACAAAAAGCATGGAGTGTTTTATTTTTCTAGTCTACAGCAGCTAGCCAGATGTCAAAGGCACTTATTTGAAGCTCCTCCATTAATTAGAATGGAAGATTGCCAAACTGAAATTTGCATTCTGCCTTCCAAACCAGGCAAGTTTCAGCTGGCATGTTGGTGCAGACGTATTGCTTCCCAGCCAGTCACTCACCAACCAGAGCAGCATTGCTAGACTCTCGTCACACTTGGGGCACGTGACTGGTCCTGGGCTAAGAAGGGAAAAGGCAAACCCCAACCAGAACTCCTGCTCCCGATTGATATCCAGTGATCGCTGCTGGAAACGGTGCACGTCTTGATGTTGGTTAAAGACACAACTGGGTTCAGTCGTCATACCCCCAATAGTTGAATAGCTTGTCAACACAGCAAAGGCTCACATGAAAAATGGGCACTGGAACCACATCCCATCAAGAGTCAACAACCTCCAGAAATCAAGTCAAAACTTCCTCATCTCTCCTAAATGTGCTGACGCTGATTGCCCTCCAGTACTTGTATCCCAGTTAGGATCCAAGTGCAAGCCTTGATGCAGAGTGTGCCTACAAGCAATCTGATCTAGGTTAGGAGTAGGAAGGGTCAGAGTCGAGCCAGATCCTGTCACCTAAAATCCACAGACACATGTCCTGCAAAGGCCAATCACAAACTAGAACAGATATTCCTCCTCCCTGCTCACAGCCGAAAAGTTGTCTACTGACCGCCTTCCCTCCCCCCCTCCAGCCAACAGCAGTTAATTATGTACAATTACATAGAATCTGCAGCACAGAAACAACCCATTTGGTCTAACTGGTCTATACTGGTGTTTCTACTCCACATGAGTCTCCTTCCATTCTAATGACCTCTTCAGACCTGCCTCTGTATCTCTCTAGTCCCTTCTCCCTCATACGCATCAAGTCTCCCCTTAAATGCATCAATACTACCTGCTACAACCACTCCATGTGACAACCAGTTCCACATTCTCAGCACTCTAAAGAAAATCCTCCGATAGTCTTTATTTGTTCTGTTATCTCATATTCCTGTCCCCTTGCTCTGAACTCACCCACAACTGAAAACAGATCGTCCATATCCACCCTATCGAGCCCCTTCATAACTAATTGAGCACAGACCGGGGATTAAACCAGAGATCTTCCTGGTCTGCATGACTCCATTCCATACTGTGCAACAAACTGTGCAGGTGGGGGAAGTTCAAGAGTAACAGTTCTATAAAGTTTTTTAATTTAAAAATATTACCTTCAGAGCTAGCTGGAATTCTAAGAGCTTGGTATAGCAGGCAGCTCTGTTACTGTAGAGTTTAGCATCAGCAGGATTGCGTTTAATAGCTTCTGAGTAGTGTTTCATAGCCTCTGGGTAATCACCTGTGATTGAAGAGAGAGGACCATCCATACATTAGATACCATAAGCACAGTTTAATTCAGAGGCAGGACCCAGGACCTGTGCAGACACGTTACAATGCACACTCTTCAAATTATGGAAGGTATGGATGATACAGCACCTGATCTTGCCAATTATAAAATGAGGTCTAACAATTTAAAGAAAAACTTCAGGTTTGAAAACTTCCACTTAGAACATGCCCATAATTGAGCTCTTCACATGCATTATCATCCAGTCTACATGTAATAAAAAGTCAGATGACTTCCCAATGCTTCATTAAAAAAAGCAATTTACTCAATGCCAAATAGAAGTGGTTTTCCCACTGAAGTCAAGCAATAAAAACATCGGACCATTTATTCAATATTGCAAGAGCACAAATCCCCCTCTTTCTCATCCAATCACAGCACTGGAAGTAAACGGATACATCAATGAAAGATCGCAAGCTAGTGCAGGGAAGAGCAATCTCTATCTTTTAATGGATTTGCTGTCCATTCTCAGTCCCACTATCGCCCATTTCCAGGTGGCAGTGGGGCAGTCAGGAGCTGGAAAGATAGTGGGGACCGGTCCACTGGCTCCCTCTCGTCATTGTTCGGATTATCTGATGGGAAGTGCTAACGGACTTTGAATATGCCTGGCCCTATTTGGGTGATAATTCAATGAAGGATGAATATATCAGCAGACATATTTCCCACTATTAACACCGTAGCAAAGCTATGTGTCAGGATCTCCTGGTGTCTAGCATTTCTAAGTGGCGGGGGGGTTGGTTCAAAAACAGAGAGCCAACTGACTTAGTGAAATCAACCGATTGCAGTAGTGATTTCCAAGCCTTGGGGTTCACTGGACAAGCCAAACTGCAGCAGGTCCTGTAGCCATTTCTCTCCCTCTACCCAAGGCAGTGTTCAAAATTGAGAGAGGTTTTGATTGAGTAAATAAGGAGAAATTGTTTCCACTGGCAGGAGGGTCGGTAACCAGAGGACATTACAATAATTGGCAAAAGAACCAGGGAGGAGACGAGGAGAATATCTTTACTCAGCGAGTTATGATCTAGAATGCACTACTTGAAAAAGGATAGTGCAAGCAGATTAGTAGTAACATTCAAAAAGGAATTGGATCCCTACTTAAAAAAAAAAACATTTTGCAGGGCTATGGCGAGTGGGACTAATTGGATCGTTCTTCCAAAGAGCCGACACAGGCATGATGGGTCAAATGGCCTCCTTCTGTGCTGTAAGATGCTATGTTTGTATGTCCTGGCGGCAGTGATAATACCACCAGGAGCCTGCCAAATACGATTTAGATAGGCCTGACCCTGGATTCCTGGCAGATCAGAAACCCCAGGCTGTACTGCTGTGGGGCTCGAACAGGACCCTAATTTGAATGCCCCAAGTAGTGGATTGGAATTTCAGCGTTCCGGAAACAAACCACTGCAGTTTGGTTACAGTCTGGTGAACACATCCCAACTTAAAATGACAAACACAAGTTGAAACAGGTTTATAAAAAAAAAAAAATTCTAGGGAGAAGGCGAACATACTTTGTGCGGAAAGTCAGAAGCTTTGATGCATTCAACAAATTGCTGTAAAGAACTGGGGAAAAAAGTTGCAAACAAAAGCACAGATAGCTGTATATCACCACAAGTACAATGCAAAGTATCACCGAAACAGGGCAGGTGTGCAAACTTTCTGGGATTCATTTTAAAATACAGATAAATGTAAAAAAAAGTTCACTGACAATGAACTTGTTTTCTAGATACTGATGGCAGAGTCAGCTTCGGTAGCAGCACCCTCTAGTGCCAGAATGTTGCTACTGGAGAATGATTCCACTTCAATTTACTAAAGCTTTGAACAAAGACATATGAATCATACTCTGGCACTGGTTCCACTCCCTTCCACCTGCAGAACCTAATCCTAGTGCGACATTACCTTTCTGGAAGAACTCATTGCCCTTGCTCTTCTCCTCAAGGGCGAGCTCAGGATTAACGTATGCTGCCCGCTCCTCATCCTTCAGGATCTTGTCGGCCTATAAAAATAGGAGTTGTTTTGGAAAATAAGCCCAGAGGAAAACTAGGCAAAATATGTGAACACAGGCATTTTAGGTCAGCCTTTCAGAATGGGAATTCCCATATATAGCAGCAACCAAGTGCAACAGAGCACCATAAGCAAGGCACCTCCCCCATAGCAAAGAAAGAGATTTAAAACAGCCATAATCTTCCCCATTTTTAGTCTCTCCCACCCCCATTTTCCAGCCAAAAGGAATGTGATGACATTCCCTGGCCTGGATCACAAGGTACTAAAACCACCTGCCTACTCGAGTATCAATTTCAGTATCATTTTGTAATCCCACCCAAGCACAATACAAGTGTGGAGATAAGGATGAAGAAAACTCACTTGCTGACATTTCTTTATGACCTCGGGAGTCCTATGCTCTGCAAGGGACTTGTTGAAGAACTGAACAGCTTCTTTGTACTTGTTTTCCTTGAAGTAGGAGTTTCCAATTCGTGCATATGCCCTGAAAAGACACAATGAAGTTAAGTTGTCAACTAAATGTAATTAAATGGACAAGAGGGGCAAAGAGAGGGTATTAGAATAGAATGGCAGCTAACATAAAAAGGTAATCCAAAAGTCTTCTATAGGCATATAAATAGTAAAAGGGTAGTAAGAGGAGGGGTAGGGCCAATTAGGGACCAAAAAGGAGACCTATACATGGAGGCAGAGGGTATGGCTGAGGTACTAAATGAGTACTTTGCATCTGTCTTCACCAAGGAAGAAGATGCTGCCATAGACATAGTGAAGGAGGAGGTAGAGGAGATACTGGATGGGATAAGAATTGATAAAGACAAGGTACTAGAAAGGTTGGCTGTACGTAAAGTAGCTAAGTCACCAGGACCGGATGGGATGCATCCTAGGATGCCGAGGGAAGTGAAGGAAGAAATCGCAGAGTCACTGGCCATCATCTTCCAATCCTCCTTAGAAATGGGAGTGGTGCCAGAGGACTGGAGAATTGCAAATGTTACACCCTTGTTCAAAAAAAGGTGTAAAGATAAACCCAGCAACTACAGGCTGGTCAGTTTAACCTCGGTAGTGGGGAAGCTTTTAGAAACAATAATCAGGAACAAAATTAACAAGTCACTTGGACAAGTGTGGATTAATTAAGGAAAGCCAGCATGATTTGTTAAAGACAAATCGTGTTTAACCAACTTGATCGAGTTTTTTTTGGATGAGGTAACAGAGAGGGTTGATGAGGGCAATGCGGTTAACATGGTGTACATGGATTTTCAAAAGGCGTTCGACAAAGTGCCACATAATGGGCTTCAATGCTGCTGGCAAGCTTATGGAATAAAAGGGACAGTGGCAGCATGGATACGAAATTGGCTAAGTGATAGGAAACAGAGTAGTGGTGAACGGTTGTTTTTCGGACTGGAGGAAGGCGGTGTTCCCCAGGGGTCGGTTCTAGGACCACTGCTTTTCTTGATGTATATTAATGACTTGGATGTGGGTGTACAGGGCACAATTTCCAAAGTTGCAGATGACATAAAACTCGGAAGTATAGTGAACAGTGTGGAGGCTAGTGATAGACTTCAAGACATAGGCAGGCTGGTGGAATGGGCGGACACGTGGCAGATGAAATTTAATGCAGAAAAGTGCGAAGTGATACATTTTGGTAGAAAGAATGAAGAGAGGAAATATAAACTAAAGGGTACAATCCTAAAGGAGGTGCATGAACAGAGAGACCTAGGGGTATACGTGCACAAATCGTCGAAGGTGGCAGGGCAGGTTGAGAAAGCAGTTAAAAAAGCTTACGGGATCCTGGGCTTTATAAAGAGAAGTATAGAGTACAAAAGCGTGGAAATGATGATGAACCTGTACAAAACACTGGCTCGGCCTCAACTGGAGTATTGTGTCCAATTCTGGGCACCGCACTTTAGGAAGGATGTGAAGGCCTTAGAGAGGGTGCAGAGGAGATTTACGAGAATGATTCCAGGGATGAGGGACTTCAGTTACGTGGATAGAGTAGAGAACTAGGGGTTGTTCTCCTTAGAGCAGAGAAGGTTAAGAGAAGATTTGATAGAGGTGTTAAAAATTGTGAGGGGTCTGGACAGAATAGAGAGGGGGAAACTGTTCCCATTGGTGGAAGAGTTGAGAACCAGAGGACACAGATTTAAGGTGATTGATAAAAGAACCAAAGGCGACAGGAGGAAAAAGCTTTTTACGCAGTGAGTGGTTATGATCTGGAATGCGCTGCCTGAAAGGGTGGTGGAGACAGACTCAATCGTGGCTTTCAAAAGGGAGTTGGGTAAGTACCTGAAAGAATTTTTTTTGCAGTGCTACAGGGAAAGGGCGCGGGAATGGGACTAGCTGAAGCGCTCTTGCAAGGAGCTGGCACGGGCTCGACGGGCTGCCTTCCATGCTCTAACTATTCTATGATTCTATGTTGAGAAGTCGGCATTATTTGCATCAAGGCATGCACAAACTTTGATCTGCTCCCCTTCCACCCAACTAATCATAATCAGGTAAAAGAATCTTAGTCATATGCAATCAAGAATGAGGACCATAAAAGTGAATCATTGTATTCCAACAAGATATTGTGGAATACCATTACCTCTTTGATTTGATTTTAAGGATGAATAGGGGCAATTAGTTGAAAAAAAATATTTACCGTCTTCTCCCTTCACCCCATTAAACTGCTGGCCATCCAATTTCCCTGTCTGGGCCCCTACTAGCAGACATTTTAAATGGTTCCCTCTCCTCAGGCAATGTCTTCCTCACCCATTCCTCTGTCCTCAAATGCGTTGTTGCCTACCAAATCTGTCTGGCAAATCTCGGTTTGAATTGCACCACATCAGGCATCCATCCAATCACATATTGCAGCATCAAAATGGCCCTAACCAAGGTCACAATCGGAGACAATCCCTCTTCATACTCCCTGCGGCCTTTGACACAGGACACTATCCTCCTCTACTGCAATTCACTTGTGGCCAAAGAATCTCCAACAACACATTCTGTTTCCACCTCGAGTCTCCCCACCACCCACCTCCCCCCACCCTTGCCCCGGACACATCCTTGGCCCCCTTTCGTCTACATGCTGCCCCTTAGAGACATCGCCTGAAAATATCAGGTCAGTGTCGATAACACCCAACTCTACCTCTACACCACCTCTCTTGATCCCTCCACTGTCCGATGACTACTTTTCCAACATCCAGTCTTGGATAAGCCACAATTTCCTCCAGCTAAACATTGGGTAGACCAAAGCCATAGCCTTCGGTCCCCGACACAAACTGTACCAGTGCCACCGACTCCATCCCTTTCCCCGGCCACTGTCTCAGGCTGAACCAGACTATGCAACCTCTGCATCCCATTCGATCTGGAGATGGGCTTTCCAACCCCATCATAAAGGCAGCCTCCTTACACCTAACATTGCCCACTTCTGTCCCTATCTCAATCCATATGCTCCGAAAACCCTCACCCACACTACTGTCACTTGCAGACTTAAATATTCCAATAGTCCCCTGGCTTGTCTCCCACCTATTACCCTCCGGAAACTTCAGCTCGTCAAAAACTCTGCTGCCCGTATCCTACCTGCATCAAGTCCCACTATTCCATCTCCCCACTTCGATTATCTCATTGCCTGGCAGTTATTTAAAATTCTCATCCCCACGTTCAAATCACTTCATGACCTTGCCCCTTCCCTTCCAATCTCTCTAACCCCATTCCACAAACTCTCCATTCCTCCGATTCTTGCACGTCCTTTTGCACCACAATTGGTGGCTGTGCCTTCAGCTGCCGAGGCTTAATAATTCCTTCCCCGAGTCCCTCTGCCTCTCCACCTCCTGCTCCTCCTTTAAGAACATAAGAAATAGGAGCAGGAGTAGGCCATTCAGCCCTTCGAGCCTGCTCCACCATTCAATGAGATCATGGCTGATCTTCTGCCTCAACTCCATTCACCGGCCCTATCGCCATGTCCCTTGATGCCCTTACTAGTCAGAAATCTATCGACTTCTGTTTTGAATATACCCAATGACTGAGCCTCCACAGCCCTCTGGGGTAGAGAATTCCAAAGATTCACCACCCTCTGTGTGAAGAAATTTCTCCTCATCTCAGTCCTGAATGGCCTACCCTTTATCCTGAGGCTGTGGCCCCTGGTTCTAGATTCCCCAGTCAAGGGAAACATTCTCCCAGCATCCATCCTATCAAGCCCTGTAATAATTTTGTATGCTTCAATGAGATCCCCTCTCATTCTTCTGAATTCAAGAGAATACAGGCCTAGTTTACTCAATCTCTTCTCATACGACAGTCCCGCCATCCCAGGAATCAGTCTGGTGAACCTTCGTTGCACTCCCTCTATGGCAAGTATATCCTTCCTTAGGCAAGGAGACCAAAATTGTACACAGTACTCCAGGTGTGGTCTCACCAAGGCCCTATATAATTGGAGTAAGACTTCTTTACTCCTGTACTCAAATCCTCGTTAAGAGGCAAATGGTATACTGGCCTTCATTACATGGCTTGCTGCACCTGCATTTCACTTTCAGTGACTCATGTACAAGGACACCCAGGTCCCTTTGAGCATCTGCATTCCCCAATCTTTCACCATTTAGGAAATACTCTGCCTTTGTTTTTTCTACCAAAAGTGGATAACTTCACATTTATCCACCTTATATTCCATCTGCCATGTTCTCGCCCACTCACTGAGCCTGTCGAGATCCCCTTGAAGCCTCTTCACACCCTCTTCACTGACAGCGCCACCAAGCTTTGTATCAGCAGCAAATTTGGAAATGTTACATTTAGTCCCCTTATCCAAATCATTGATATAGATTGTGAATAGCTGGGGCCCAAGCACCGATCCTTGCGGTACCCCACTAGTCACAGCCTGCCATCCTGAAAAAGACCCGTTTATCCCTACTCTTTGTTTTCTGTCTGTTAACCAATTCTCAATCCATGCTAGTATATTACCCCCAATGCCATGTGCCCTAATTTTGTTCACCAACCTCTTGTGTGGGACCTTATCGAAGGCCTTCTGAAAATCCAGATACACCACATCTACCGGTTCCCCTTTGAGAATGTAACTAGTGAAGTAGACAAAGAACTCCAATAGGTTTGTCAAACAGGATTTCCCTTTCATAAATCCATGTTGACTCTGCCCAATCTTATTAGTTTCTAAGTGCCCAGTTATTGCATCCTTTATAATAGATTCCAGCATTTTCCCAAATACTGATGTGAGGCTAACAGGTCTGCAGTTCCCCGTTTTCTCTCTCCCTCCTTTCTTAAATAGCGGGCTTACATTTGCTATCCTCCAATCTGTAGGAACCGTTCCAGAATCTATAGAATTTTGGAAGATGACAACCAATGCGTCCACTATTCCAATGGCCACCTCTTTCAAAACCCTAGGATGTAGGTCATCCGGTCCTTGGGATTTATCGACTTTTAGTCCCATTAATTTTGCTAGTACTGTTTTTTTTACTAATAATAATTTCTTTAAGTTCCTCATTCTCGTCACACCCTTGGTTTTCTCGTATTTCTGGGAGCTTTTTTGTGTCTTCCTCCGTGAAGACAGAAACAAAGTATTTATTCAATTTCTCTGCCATTTCCTCATTCCCCGTTATAAATTCTCCCGTCTCTGACTGTAAAGGACCTACATTTACCTTCACCAGTCTTTTCCTTTTCACATACCAATAGAAGCTTTTACAATCCGTTTTTATATTTTTTGCTAGTTTGTGCTCATATTCCATTTTAACTTTCTTTATCAATTTCTTGGTCCCCTTTGCTGATTTCTAAAAAGATTTTTAAAAAGATCCCAATCCTCAGGCTGACCGCTTCTTTTAACCAAGTTTTTGGGCATCCCTCCCAATATCTCCTTTGGCTTGACGTATGATTTTTGATTATGTTGCTGAAACGCTTGTGGACGTTTTTCTGTTATGTAAATGCGAGCTATGAACAATACTACAACGGAGGCAGCAACAATCAAAAAGGTAATTTAAACCTTCACCAAGGAATGGAGAGATGCAAGTTTAGGTTAGACGCACTTTGCAAATGTCTCCATGTAGAATTTTTAAAACCTTAATTTGTATATTGTATCAAGGTTGCTTACAAAATGTTTGCAGTTGTATTTTTTAGAATTAGAAGGAACCGGTCAGTTATCGTACGCAACTCATGTACAGTAGATTGAATACTACCAGTGCTGAACTCCTCCCCACCCCCAAATAGATTTAAAATAATACAACTGGGCATAAATGTGACACTGATCCACCAGACCCGAGCCAATCAATGAATGAATGGTCTAAGGGGAACATGCTGTTAAGCTTCAGAATCTTAGTGTAGCGTATCCATATATACTGGGTTCAGTAAATCCTACAATATCTTATGATTAGACTGCACATGGGTCACTTACTTTGCAATTTGTCGATAATCTTCGCGGTTTTCCCGTCCTACTTCAATGGCTTTTTCACAGATTTCACGGCATTTGTCAAATTCATTTTGCTCAAAGTACACAGCTGCAAGAACAGAACAATATTTCAAGAGGTATACCTAGCTAATTCTCACTAAAGACAAGTTCTCTTTTAAAAACCAAAAGGAGGGAAATCATTTTCTCCGTGTTTGGATCTTTTCACATCATGCACCAACCCAACTGAGAGGACGAACAGGCAACCAGCTCACGGGTATTTGGGATTGTGACCCCAAAATCAGCTGAAAGGGAGATAGCTGTACCTGAACAAGCAGAGGGAGTGTCTGGCTTCCACTCAACACAGAAAGGAAGAGGAGGGTTGGGAAAGGGAAGGAGAGCGCAGAAATTCAGTGCACGAAGGATTATGCAGGCCACTGTTCCGAGGTACAGTGCAACTGCAAATTTAATAGCATGCATTGTTAAAATAACTAAAACCCTTCTCCCCCTTCTCTTTTAAAGCCCCATCAAGCACAATTCCCAAGAGAGCAGACAAGTGACCTTCTCCAGGGCCACAACACAGACTGGCGCCAGATGGGTCATGACCCCTGATGGGCCTTCTGATGACCCAGAGGGCAAGAATGCATTAAGGATAAGAAAATAAAGCATTGCTACAAACTTGTGTCCCACCACTCTTGTGGTCTAGCCGCATTCAACAAAAACATCTAAAGAGAACTCACTGCAATCCTCACCTGCTTTGTTGGTTAAATAGGTCATATTTGCAGGGTCAAATTCTGCTGCCTGATCATAATGCTTTAATGCAGTTTCAAAGTCCTTCTTTTTGTAGGCATCATTACCCAATTCTTTCTCTTTCAATGCCTAAGGATTAATTTTAAAAATACGTATTTAGGATAATAATGGGAATGACTGAGGTAAATGAATCAAGATAGCGAGTTCCAAGATGCCAGAGGGTCCTTTTAGCTGGTGTGGTACCTTCTTTTTATTTTCAGGGAGGTCCTCCTCCATTGGCTCTGGTTTAGTTTCCTTTTTGCGTTGAGGTGGGGGTGGAGCTGGAGTCTCCTCTTCATCATCCTCGGTGCCTTGCAGATCAATTCCAAGCAAAACACTTAGAGTCGTCATAACTCGGGGATCTTGTAGTCTCCTGAGAAAGCAGAGGACACCAGCTGCTTACTATACATTTAACAAACACGTACTTTACTTCTAACTGGAAGAGAGCGCCAGAGATCTCCTGTCTGCCGTTATATATTTTGTAGGGTATTAAACGTCTGAAATTCTTCAGGCTATTCCAGTCACAACTTTGATACAATTCAAACTGCACTCACTTAAGCAGTACCCATTTATGTGGCAGATTGGTTAAATGCACAGCCCAGTTGAAGTTCGAAAAATGTTAATATAAACAGGATTCACTATTATACAAGGTCAGGCCTTGCATTATGATCACAGGTGTTTTTTTTTAATGGATCGATTTGGACTTACTTTTCCCATTCTGCTTAGAAAAAAAGAGACAGACATCAACTCTGAACCTCCCTCAAACACCTGTAAAAATTGGTACTTATTTCCCTGATGGTTCAACCATTTAGACAAGGAAAGATCCAGGTTTAATCCAGTCTCTGCTGGGTTGCCTTATTTCAGCCAGGGCTCCTTGGGTTAGGGAAGCGAAAAAACAGAGGGTTTCCCTTCCCAATTGCTAATGAATGATCCCTTATGGAAGTGCATGTGAACTGTGATGCACCCTTCCCTGTAAATGAATGGCTTGTCAACATGACTCCTTATGTTAACACTTGAAGCATAACTAACATGTGGAATTGTACTGTTGAAAGTCAGCATCTTCGAGAGAGGGGCAACGGAGGAGAGAAGATTGGTAAAGAAATTGAAACTTGCTACATGGGTAAATAAAGGGCACAAGCTGGGGTCATTTCATTCAATAGTCACTGCATTGTACTCATTTATATTCCAAAGCTATGGGTTTAGATCTGGAGTTGGAATTAGACATTCACCAGCATTCTGGGTGACTTCTATCTAACTAAAAATTCTCCGAAATGATAATGGAATACCCTGAAGTGGAAGGGACTGCACGTACGTGGCTAGGTCAGCTGGTTTGTTTTTCAACTGTTCAATCATTTCTTTGTAGCTCGGGTCACTCAGTAGTGCCCTTGTCCTGGGGTCGCTCTCCAGCTTCTGGTATAGGTTTGGAGAAGCGAACGGGTTCATGAATTTCTTTTCTGCAAAGAAAGCAAATCAAATTACTAGTGTCCAATAATAGAATTATTTGGCATCTTTGTGCTGAAAGTAGGAATCATTCAGCAATGTGAATTCAGCAAAACAGCACAGGAGGCTTTTGAAGAGTAAAAAAACCACCTTGAATCATCCACTAATTCTAATCAAGAGACTCGATTATCAGGAATGGATTGTAAATAGCAACACATCATATTTTTATCTTCACTGCCTGGGCAGCAAACTGCTGGAGTGGTTCGCCCGCCTGATTTTCATTCCATTGATGCGATGGAATGAAAATCAGGCGCTTCTGTAAATGGTCTGAACTGCCAGGTTATTGCCCAAACATTGAAGACAAAAATCTACCCCCGTTACATCAAAACACCTTAAAAAGCACTTTGTCTAATGAATTGCTCCAATCTGTTGCCTTGCCCCAATCTGGGCTGATGATCTGTTCCCAGGAACTCGGGAGCAACTTGGATTTTCTTTGCAAGAAAGGAAGGCATTGCTCACCGCTGCCTTTCTTCCCTACTCGTTAGTGGCGCGCCAAGCCAAGACTGGTCTGCGCACTGCATTAGCCCTTCACCCCACTAGCTAGGTTGCTGCAATATTGTCCTCTGAACTGGAAGCAATCAAATAGAAGGACAAACTGCCAACGCCACCCGACATTAAGCAGCTTGTAAGTTAGCTTCTTACCGGCTAGCCTGGCATCCACATTTTGCATTCCGTCCTTCAGCTGTTGGCTTCCTGGTTCGTGTTTTAGTCCCTCCTCGTACGTTTTCTTTGCCTCCTCAAAGCGATTAAGGAACTCCAAGGCTGCAGCCTTCCTTGAGTAACCCTAAAGGTGGCACAGTTATTAAAACAAAGAGTTTCAGGCAGAAGGATTTAAATGCAAGCTATTGTACAAGTTTAAGGGAATTTGGAACTTTCCACAAGAGCATGTTTACCCATCAAACTGCTGCACCCCGTTGTGTCATGCCCTCAGGACAGCCCAAAAAGCATCACACAATGAACTGCTTTTGAAGCAGTCACTTTTTTTTGGATAAATACAGAAGACATTTTCTTTGTGTATAGGAAGGTCTCATAAGTAGCAATGAGATAACTGCAAGTGTTGGTTGATGGATGAATGCTGGCCGGACAATGGGAGAACTTCCTGCTCTTCTTCCAACAAAGTGCCACAGAATCTTTTACATCCATCTGAACAGGCAGATAGGGCCTAGATACAACACCTTGTCTGAAATACAGCAGCTCGAACAATGCACCATTCCTCTCAGTAACCTCGGCTGATATTCAGTGGAGTAGGTGCTCGATCCTAGAGTGAGACTGCTACCAATCAGCAAAGCTGACATCAGCTAATGCAGCAGACCCATTGTCAACTTTGCTCAGTTAGTAGCACTCTCACCCGAGTTAGAAGCCACTCTCGGACCGGAGCTCATAATCTAGGTTAATGCACTAATACAATTCTGACCAAGTGCTGCATTGTCAGAAAATTTCCTTCGATTGAGAAGTTAAACTGTCTGCCTGGTCTGGTGGGCCAGGAAAATTGCAAAGATCCTATGGCATTATTTAAAAGAGAAACAGGGAATTCTGGTGTCTAGCTGGCAATCCTCCCTCAACCAACCAAAGGCATCAAAAACAGATCAACAAGTATTTATACAGCACCTCATCACATCTCTCAAACATTCTCCAAAGTGCTACAGGTACAACAAATTACCCGGAGGTGCACGGACTTAGGTAGGCGACCGCGACAACTATTTTGTGCAGAGGTTAAACACCTTTCCTGAGGGGTAGCCTACCTTGCCCCAGTCTGGTTTAATTTCAACAGTTTTGCAGCCATCCTCATAGGCTTTCTGATACTCTCCCTTTTTGGCATAGGCAGCAGACCTGTTGCTGTACAGTACATGGTTCTTGGGGTCCAGCTTAATAGCTTCACTGTAACATATGATGGCATCATCTATCTTCCCAGCACTTAGGGCTTGATTGCCCTTCTCCTTCAGTTCATTCACCTAATAGAAAAAAAAGAGTTACCATACTAGAATAAGGCCCTTGTCTCATCTTGTGCTGTTGCATAAGTCTACCATCCATTACTATTCAACCATATTGGCAGCTTTAGACCTGAATCTACACACAGCTGTTTTAACCTTATTTTTTGTATTCTCAACATAATGATTTCTTGCTTTCATAAGAGATAATCTATGCCTATTTTAATGAGTAAATTATTCTAAAAATTCAAGCCCAGCTTATTAAAACCTGGCTGTGGGACTCCATGTTGCCTTACATCAACGAGCTGCAGCTGAATAGCAGTAAACAACATAGCCCAATGATGGGTTCTGAACCTGTTGACCAAATCTACACGAGCATCACAGCAACTCCTCCGCTCAACAATTCCCCTAACACCACGGAGGAGTCTGGGAACTCACCACGTAGAAATTCACGGACACAGATACACACCATACCACTCCATGGCAGATGCATGTCCTCACCCTATTGCTAAATATCAAATTTTGGTTGCTCTGGGACAAGCAGATGAATGTGGATGCTGGACTTGTACAAGATGCCGTTTTTACACACCGAGGTAAAGAGGCATGCCGGCAGCTTACACCAAACTGCAGCTGTTATAAAGATTCCTGAAAGACCCTGACAGCAACACGTGCAGGATTTTAACCTTCATAAGCTATTGCAACGACACTGAATTGTACCGGGATTGAAAGAATTTCATTCATTCATTCTTGGCTGAAGACCAACAGAAATTTAAAGCTGGTGGCCCACTAGATTAAACCACTAATCAATTATAGACAGAATAAGACTTCTCCACATAAACCAGAAACAGTATAAATGAAAAGCACCATATTCCTGTAAAAGCGATAGTAAATTTAACTATTGCTCCAGTGACAGACTTGCTTCATGTGCCATAACTTATGAACACAGAAAAAAGACAACTATAAATTATAAACACACATTAGAAATGTTGCTGTTAGTCAGGATTGACAAATGATTATTTATTCTTGCAATGTCAGTATTTAGTGTCAATCCCCAGTTGATCGGAGGATAGTGTGAACCACGTACTGTGGGGCAAGAGCAATATGTAGGCCAGGCCGGGTAGGCGTGGCAGTTCTCTTCTCTGAAGGACATTAGTGAACCAGTTAGGTTTTTACAATAATCCAGCAACTTTGTGAATTTTTGAATTGAGTTTCACACTCAACCTCTAGGATGCTCGCCCAGTACCAGAACACTAGCTACTGTACCTGTATCTCTCGAATGGGATGAAGTTTAAAAGTCACTTGAATTTCACGCTCAAATTTACTAAAAATCAACAAATTTCAAACATGTTCCTGTTCCTAAAACCATCGGAACCTTGTTCTCAGCCAGAGATAATGTTTACACAACTTTTTCTATTATAGAAGTGCTGTTTCAAAGCTGACTCCTCGTCAGCCTAAGAGCAAAGAAGTTTCCTTAGCAACTACACTACTACCAGTGAACGGGAGATCTAAACCAGGCAATTAAAATAGTTTCTGTACTCGGAACCGTGACAACAAAACTAAACTTTAGCTGCTTGAAGACACCAAGTTTGTTACATTACCTTAATCCACTGCAAGGTTGCAATGCTTTTATGCTTTATTCTAAAAACTTATAAACTAAATGTATTGCTGATTATATTCCTGGCACAAACAGAACATACCATGGACCCATTAGATACATTCACCTGATTAGACAGAATCAGAATAACTCAACATCATTGCTCATGGATATTCGGTTGGATATGTGGCTCCAGTACGCAACTCATATATCCAGGTCAGTTGGACGAGGTGGCCAACAGATGAGTTGAAATCCTTTTGCACTTTTCCTAAAAATAGTATTTCCTACTGATCCCGACACTTTCAGCCTGGTAAGTCAATCTGGTTCTGTGTAGTGCTTTCAAATGAACAATTAAATCTGCAAATTTTTGACAGACCAGATACACAGACAGAAGAAGGTGCTTTTAATTTGCCATTTGTTTCGATCAGATTTAAAAGGAGTTGGTATCCATATGCCCAATCCCACATTTTCACTGCTAAAACTAGCACCCTCCCCCGGCAGCAAAATTGTATACTTGGTTTTTCAACTGTCGACAATTTTACGGTCAGGGTAAGAGAGATGTTTTTCGAGGTGTAAACAGAGAGCCATGCTCTACCACTCCCTCACACTCTGAATAAGCCTCAATGTCAAAGTGGCAGAGCAGGGCAGGAGATGAAAGAAATAACCTATATTTATGCAATTCAAGAGAAAATATTGACTATTCCACGCCTCCAAAAAACCCTCGAGGACATCAAACATGGTTCATACAGACCTAGACATGAGGGAACGAGGCGGTTCAGCTGGTTAGATACAGACCCGTCACCTCCAGAACATAGTTTCAAATCCCTAAAACTATAGCACAAAGTCATGTCTATCTACTGACAACAAGATTTCGATGTGAACTGATTGTGGGACGGACAGACACGTTATTTTTGTGATACTTGCCATGAGCAGCTAATAATTCTACAGCGCAACACTAAAACCATTCTTGTATCAGGCACAGTAGTTGATCTTGTGGTCAGAGACATCCAACTATCAAAAGATTTAAAATCAGCAGCAGAGCTAAATTTTGATGGGGACCAAAATTCTCCTACTCCAAAGTCAAGGATCTAATCACCTGTAAAGTCATGATTAGCAATCGTTCAACAAGCCAGAGGATTGAGAGTCATTCAGAAGGAATAGAAAAGAACTCAATTTTATACACAAATTGTTAAAAGATTAACCAGCATTGATCGATAGAAAATAGAAATAAGAAAAGTGGATTTATAGCTAAGACACAAACTCTAAAGACAAGATATTTCAAGTCAGAATCAATACTGCAGAGAAAAAAAACTAGTCCCTCAACAGGTTCATATAAAAGTAACTATTTTGCTGATCTCCAGTTAAACCCATCAGGTTATCGAGTGCAATCAGAGCCGTCTGTATCCATTATTACATTCAGCACCAACAGTGCTACAAGGCCGTACCATATCTCAGGATTGTAAAGACGTTGCTGAACAAAGCTGGAGGAGATTTCCTCTTGCCATCTGTGATGTCAACAAACGGCTGCTTTGTAACACAATGGCACAATTCTGTATTCACCAACAGGTACATAATACTTTCCTCTGACCCTCTGCTATCACACTAGATGAATGACCATTACCATCAATAAGTAACAATAGCAGACATATCTACACAACTTTTTAAATTTAATGTCAATTTAATAATCCCGTTGATGTTCAACAGCAACTGTGATCCCTGGATCACGAAAAGCTGTAGCAATGCTCAAAATGAACAGTGGGCTTTTTAGAAATACACATTCAGCAACAGTGGAAGTACTCCGAAGGACCAGTGAACACGTATGTGCTTCGTACACGCAGGACACTTTCCACAGCAAGTCTTCGAGGAAACCCTGGTGTACAGGCACACAGTAGACTAGCGACTTGACAGCTCGAAAACCTTTCTATGGAACAGGAGTGGGGGAAAAAAAAGTTATTGATCCTGTATCTAGTTAAATCGACATCCAATTGAAGTATTCAGCCGCCCAGTAAAAGTTTATTGTAGTATGGTTTTGAGTGCATGCAATGGATGAACTCCCCTCTCCCAAAATTAGCCATCAGACACTGTCCTTTGGCTGTGATGGGGAGATGGTGTGGTGTGGATTGTGGAACTCTGATCAGCAAGCATGAAAAGCAGAGAAAAGGGTTATAGACCAATACACTTGTCCAACTCACCTTTTAAAAACTGAATCATGTGGTAACAAAGTATCAGATGGCAAAATCAGGGAATGGAACACAATCCCACTTTTACAACCAGCACTATCAAAGTCTGTTCCCCCCCCCCACTAACATATGGCACAGGTTAGATGAAAGATAAAGTTCCCTCTACACCCCAACACCCAGAGCTAGTTTGAAGTCAGAAAGAGTTAAGTGACAGACACCAGCCCAAAAGCAGCAACAATCGTGTAAGTGTCTAATTTTTCCTTGACCACCTGTTATCTCAGTAATACACATCTACCGGAATTATTTTTTTTGTTTTGTTTCCCATGGTGGGGGAATAAGCTACATCTTGGATACACAGAAGCTGTCTTGAACAGAAGCAACAAGGTCAGACAAAACAATGAGCGTGCAAGAGGTACAAAATTACCAAGAAACAAAACTACCCATAAAAGGACTTGCTGATTACAAGATGTCACTTAAGAAAATAAGATTCAGTCACACATAGGGCCTTGAATATACAGTGGCACAGCATGCTAGAGGAGTTCTTCAGACATGAATGGGAACGACAATGTGGGTGGGGGAAACGCACACGGTCATTGCTGGAGATTTCCTGGTTACGGTTACTATAGGCAAGAGTGGAACCAACCGGGTGCAATCCCACTCAGCTGGATAACGGAGGAGTCAGAGTTTCAGCTTCTGCTACTTTTAATAAAGCAATGCTGGAATGCGTGGGGCTGCTTTCCAGTGGTGGCATCACTGGAGAACCCTAGCAACGAGAAACCTCCATTTGGTGAGTCTCTATTACAAGTTGAAAATTGACAGTTTTTGTAGTTACAACTTTGCAAAAAAGGTTGTAAAAGGCAAGCAAAGCAATTTGAACCAAAAATACTCCCCCTAGACTTTCCTTTCCCTTTTAAGCCAACAACAGTGACACAGACTATAAATAGACTATCAGTGATGATTGTTGGGACTACTGAAGGATTTCCACCCAAAACACCAGCCTAGCTTTGTCCTTGGATCATTTTCTTCTACTTTGGAACTGCACTTACCAGATTCAATACAAAGAAAATGCCTAATTAGTTCCCAACCATTTGTAAAAAGCTGTCAAGATCTAAAAACCATAATGGGAGGGCATTGTACAAAAAAAGTGTAGAACCCATTGCCAATATTTATTTATTTTTAAAATTAAGAATTTAAAGACTGTTAAAGAGAAAATTAAGAATCTAAGACTCTTATAAAAAAATTTAAGACTCAAAAATTCAAAAAGACTTAAAATAAACAAAATTAAGAACTTAAAAGACTCTTAAAAGAAAATTTAAAGATTTCAAAAAACAAATTTAAGACTTAAAAAACAAAAAGAATTTAAACACTCAAAAATGTTTTAAAGACTCAAAATAAAATAATTTAAAAACTATTAAAAAAACAAAATGAATTTAGAAACTCAAAATAATTTTTTTAAAAACTATTAAAGACTCAAAATGAAGAATTTAAAGACTCAAAATGAAAAATTTAGAAAGACTTTTAAAAATGAAGACTTTAAAAAGACTCTTAAAAATTAAAGAGAAACATCTACATTTTAATAAAGAAAAACCACTAGTTTGCCCCAAAAGAAAATCTGTTAGCTGGAGAAGAGAAACTCAGCAATTTGTCAGGCAGATTGAGTGAAATGTGAGCGTGGTTAATGGAAGGTAATGTCCATCCTGTTTTAGCCCTCACTGTGATTGAGCTCCACCCAGCCCATTGAAAGCCCACCGTGCGACAAGTCATGGCCCACTGACCCTCCCCGATATTATACATTAAAGATGTTTAAAATGTCGCTGTTTTTGCCGGCCCTCACCTTTGCCTGATCCATGAGCAGCTCACCACCTCACCATGCGCCTTCTCGAACTTACCAGAACTCTCCCCGGAACTCCCGCCCCTCGCCCGTTCCCATTGGCCGCGGCCGCCCCCCACCCCCACGTTCCCTTCCCATTGGTTCGCTCGGCTGTCGATCGGATGCTGGAAGGCGGGTCCTCCTCCCGCTTGCGGCAACCCCTCCACCTCTCGAGCCGCTCATTGGTCAGGCCGATTGTCAATCAAAGGTGGCTGCGCTCCACGCCTTGGCATTGTGACGGTGTGGGCACAGGAACCGGCGCTGACCAATCAGCCGGGCGTCTCTCCCGCAGCCTTGACTTCCTGATTGGTTGCCGGCCCGCCTCTCCGCCTGCTGATTGGTTCCCCCGGGGGGCTGTCCATCAAATAGGGAAAGCGAAGGGTCAGAGTTTGACAACTTGCTCCGAGAGTGTGCGATTCAGACAGGGAGCTTTCTGCAGATGTGGCAAGGGGCAGCTCACATTTAGATATTTTTAAACTAGAAAATCACACGAATTATGTGCACCTGCCTAGGTATGCAACTTTGTAAGTTTGAAAATACATGCAAAAATCAGAACTCTGCACTTATAAGAACATAAGAAGTAGGAGCAGGAGTAGGCCATACGACCCTTCGGGCCTGCTCCGCCATTCAATAGGATCATGGCTGGTCCGAACCTAGACTCACGTCCACTTCCCTGCCCGCTCCCCATAAACCCTTAATTCCCTTATCAGCTAGGAAACTGTCTGTCTCCGTTTTAAATTTATTTAATGTTGCAGCTTCCACAGCTCTCTGAGGTAGCAAATTCCATAGATTTACTACCCTCTGAGTGACGAAATTTCTCCTCATCTCAGTTTTGAAACGGCAGCCCCTTATTCTAAGATTATGCCCCCTAGTTCTAGTCTCACCCATCAGTGGAAACATCCTCCCCGCATCCACCCGATCAAGCCCTCTCACAATCTTATATGTTTCGATAAGATCGCCTCTCATTCTTCTGAATTCCAATGAGTAGAGGCCCAACCTACTCAACCTTTCCTCATAAGTCAACCCCCTCATCTCCGGAATCAACCGAGTGAACCTTCTCTGAACTGCCTCTAGAGCAAGTATATCTTTTCTTAAATATGGAAACCAAAACTGTACGCAGTACTCCAGGTGTGGCCTCACCAGTACCCTGTATAGCTGAAGCAAGACTTTCCTGCTTTTATACTCCATCCCCCTTGCAATAAAAGCCAAGATTCCATTGGCCTTCCTGATCACCTGCTGTACCTGCATACTAACCTTCTGTGTTTCATGCACCAGGACCCCCAGATCCCTTTGTACTGCAGCACTTTTTATGTTTTAAGATTCAATTAACCTCAGGCTCCATTTGCTATTTAATTTCAGATTGCTGTCACGTTGAATAAAGAATTGGCACTTGCATGGGCCTTTCAAATCCTCACAGCCAACGAAGTACTTCTGGAGTGCAGTCACTGTGGCAAAGTGAGCGCCACAGCCAGTATGCACACAGCAAGATCCCACAAACAACAATGAGAACAACAACGCCATCCAGGACAAAGCAGCCCGCTTGATCAGCACCCCGTCCATCACCTTAAACATTCACTCCCTCCACCACCGGCGCACTGTGGCTGCAGTGTGTACCATCTACAAGATGCACTACAGCAACTTGCCAAGGCTTCTTTGGCAGCACCTCCCACCCGTGACCTCTTCCACCTAGAAGGACAAGAACAGCAGACGCAAGGAAACTCCATCACCTCCAAGTTCGCCTCCAAGTTGCACACCATCCTGACTTGGAAATATATCGGCCGTTCCTTTATCGTCGCTGCGTCAAAATCCTGGAACTCCCTCCCTCACAGCACTGTGGGAGCACCTTCACCACACGGACTGCAGTGGTTAAAGAAGGCGGCTCACCACCATCTTCTCAAGGGCAATTAGGGATGGGCAATAAGTGCCGGCAACGCCCACATCCCACAAATTAATAAAAAAAAGTTCACCTTTAGATACTTTTAAAATAGAAAATCACACGAATTGTCTACCTGCCTAAGTGTGCAACTTTATAAATTTTAAAATGCATGCAAAAATCAGAACTTTGGACTTTTTTTTTTAGGTTTCAATTAACCTCAGGCTCCATTTGCAATTTATTTTCAGATTGCTGTCACATTGAATAAAGAATTTGCACTTTTATGGGCCTTTCAAATTCTCACAGGCAATGGCGTACTTCTGAAATGTAGTCACTGTTGCAAAGTGAGTCCCACAGCCAATATGCACACAGCAAGATCCCACAAACAACAATGAGATGGATGACCAAATAATCTGTTTTATTGATTGTTTTAAATGTTGGGCCAGGACAGTAGTAGAACTCTACTGCTCTTTTTCAATTGGTGCCATGGGATATTTTGCATTTGCATAATTCAGGTTGTACAAGTTTCCAAACAGGCAGGGGGAGTGGGACGAGCTGAAGTGCTCTTGCAGAGGTGGGCTGAATGGCCTCCTTCTGTGCTGTAACCATTCTATGATTCTAGGAAGATTCATATAAGTCCAAAGATGTGCGGGTTAGGTTGATTTGGCTATGATAAATTGACCCTTAGTGTTAGGGGGGATTAAATACATGGGGTTACGGGGATAGGGTGGGATATGTGTCGGTGCAGGCTCGATGGGCCGAAATGGCCTCTATCTGCACTGTGGGGATTCTGTGATTCTGTGATAATTTGAACAAAAATTATTCTACCACCTACATTACAATGTCTGGCAGGGAATTTGAATTCCATTCTGAGGTGGCTAACCTACGCATGCTATTAGAGGATTTATTTTAAAAATATTAAGTAAAGCTTTTATCATTTATTTTCCCGTAAACAAATTTGGAGGGTGATAAGCAGCATAGGAGACCCAGTTCCGGAAGAGGGGTGTGAGCTTTACTATGCAGCAGTGTTAACCTGTGTTAAGACACATAAAGCAGAGGAGACGGAAATGAAACCATGGACCAGGATGTACAGGGCTGAAACAACCTGTTGCCTTGTACAGTACATGCTCACCATGTTGATGGATTTAAAAGGGAATTCATTTCAATCCTAATTCAGCATGGAGTATAAGGATTCATGTTTGGAGAAATGAAATCAAATCTAAATGACTGGATGAGCTGGAGCACCTTCTGTTTCTCCATTTCTTTCAGCACCCGAAAACAGCTGAGGAACTGGACCTTTAAGGGTTGCAACCACATCTTATGCTATCGAGGATTATTGTAGATGGGGGGATCATTGTAGGTGAAGTCCCGTTCACCCATCACCCCTGTGCTCGCTGACCTACAGTGGCTCTAGGTTAAGCAACAACTCAATTTTAAAATTCACATCCTTGTTTTCAAATCCCTCCATGGCCTCATCCCTCCCCATCTCTGTAATCTCCTCCAGCTCCACAACCCACCCCCCCCCCCCCCCCCCCCCGAGATATCTGCGCTCCTCCATTTCAGGCCTCTTGAGCATCCCCGATTTTAATCGCTCCAGCATTGGCGGCCGTGCCTTCAGCTGCCTGGGCCCTAAGCTCTGGAATTCCCTCCCTAAACCTTAAGAACATAAGAACATAAGAAATAGGAGCAGGAGTAGGCCAATCGGCCCCTCGAGCCTGCTCCGCCATTCAATAAGATCATGGCTGATCTTCCACCTCAACTCCACTTTCCCGCTCTCTCCCCATACCCCTTGACTCCCTTGTAGTTCAAATGTCTGTCAATCTCCGCCTTGAATATATTCAATGACTCCGCCTCCACAGCTCTCTGGGGAAGAGAATTCCAAAGATTCACGACCCTCAGAGAGAAGAAATTCCTCCTCATCTCCGTCTTAAATGGGCGACCCCTTATTCTGAGACTGTGACCCCTAGTTCTAGATTCCCCCACGAGGGGAAACAACCTCTCAGCATCCACCCTGTCGAGCCCCCTCAGACTCTTATATGTTTCAATAAGATCACCTCTCATTCTTCTAAACTCCAATGAGTATCGGCCCAACCTGATCAACCTTTCATAAGAACATAAGAAATAGGAGCAGGAGTAGGCCAATCGGCCCCTCGAGCCTGCTCCGCCATTCAATAAGATCATGGCTGATCTGATCCTAACCGCCAATCTACTATCTATCACAGAACCATCTCCTGCATCTAACAGAATTGCACACACGAAATAGGAGCAGAATCAGGCTACACGGTCCCTGGGCCCGCTCCGCTACCCACAGGGCCATGACCGATCCGAACCCAGACTCGTGTCCAAATTCCTGCCCGCTCCCCGTAACCCTTAATGCCCTTTACTTCTAGGAAACTGTCTATTTCTGTTTTAAATTTATTTAATGATGTAGCTTCTACAGCTTTTTGTGGCAGCATATTCCATGGACCTACCACCCTCTGAGTGAAGTAGTTCCTCCTCATCTCAGTTTTGAAAGAGCAGCCTCTTATTCTAAGACTATGTCCCCTAGTTCTAGTCTCACCCGTCATCGGGAACATCCTCCCCGCATCCACCCGATCCAACCCCTTCACAATCTTATATGTTTCAATAAGATCGCCTCTCATTCTTCTGAACTCCAATGAGTAGAGTCCCAATCTACCCAACCTCTCCTCATATGACCATCCCCTCATCCCCGGGATTAACCGAGTGAACCTTTTTTGCACTGCCTCGAGAGCAAGGATGTCTTTCCTTAAGTAAGGACACCAAAACTGTATGCAGTATTCCAGGTGCGGTCTCACCAATACCTTTTACAACTGAAGCAATACCTCCCTATTTTTATATTCTATCCCCCTAGCAATGAAAGCCAACATTCCATTTGCCTTCTTAATCACTTGCTGCACCTGCATACTAACCTTTCGAGTTTCGTGCACCAGGACCCCCAGATCCCTTTGCACTTCAGTACTCTCCAGTTTCTTGCCATTAAGATAATAAATTGCTCTAGGATTTTTCCTGCCAAAGTGCATCACCTCACACTTTCCAGTGTTGTATTCCATCTGCCAAATCTCTGCCCACTTACTTAGCCTGTCTATGTCCCCTTGCAGGTTTTTTATGTCCTCCTCACTCACTACTTTCCCTCCCATCTTTGTATCATCTGCAAATATTGATATGTTACACTTGGTCCCTTCCTCCAAATCGTTAATATAGATTGTAAAGAGTTGGGGACCCAGCACTGACCCCTGTGGAACACCACTAGTTACTGATTGCCAGTCTGAGAATGAACCATTTATCCCAACTCTTTGCTTTCTGTTAGATAGCCAATCCTCTATCCATGCCAGAATATTACCCCCAATCCCGTGATTTTTTACCTTAAGCAATAATCTTTTGTGTGGCACCTTGTCAAATGCCTTTTGGAAGTCTAAATACACTACGTCCACTGGTTCCCCTTTATCCACTCTATATGTTACTTCCTCAAAGAACTCCAGCAAATTTGTCAAACATGACTTCCCCTTCGTAAAACCATGCTGACTTTGTCCTATTAAATTATGATTATCCAAATGTCCTGTTACTGTTTCCTTAATAATGGACTCCAAAATTTTACCTACCACAGATGTTAGGCTAACCGGTCTATAGTTACCAGCCTTCTGTCTACTGCCCTTTTTAAATAAGGGTGTTACATTAGCAGATTTCCAGTCTGCCGGGACCTTAGCGGAATCCAGGGAGTTTTGAAAAATTATTACCAATGCATCTACAATCCCTACCGCCACTTCCTTCAAGACTCTAGGATGTAAGCCATCAGGTCCAGGTGATTTATCCGCCTTGAGTCCCATTATTTTACCGAGTACCACTTCCTTAGTGATTTTGATCGTGTTTAGCTCCTCTCCCCCTATAGCCCCCTGTTTGTCCAATGTTGGGATATTCTTAGTGTCCTCTACTGTAAAGACTGATACAAAATATTTGTTCAGTGGCTAGGGTAAATAAAATCAGGGAGTTGAATGCGTGGCTCAAAGACTGGTGTGGGAAAAATGGGTTTTGCTTCTTGGGACACTGGCACCAGTACTGGGGCAGGAGAGAGCTGTTCCGTTGGGACGGACTTCACTTGGCCAGTGCTGGGACTAGTGTCCTGGCGAATCGAATAACTAGGGCTGTGGAGAGGGCTTTAAACTAATTAGTGGGGGGGGAGGTTTCAAGAGAGCAAAAAATAAAAATGACAACAGAGAGGGTCATAGACATAGGTAGCAGTAGGGGAATCACAAATCAGAGCGTGGCAGGAAGGGACAGAGTGCGTGGAGTAAAAGGTAAAGTGGTAAAAAGTGAAAAAGCAGGAACTAAGTGCCACAAAGCATATTTGAAAGTTCTCTATCTGAATGCACGTAGCATTCGTAACAAAATAGACGAGTTAATGGCACAAATAACTACATATGGTTATGATATTGTGGCCATTACAGAAACATGGCTGCAGGGTGACAATGCCTGGGAATTAAACATACCAGGTTATTTAACGATCAGGAAGGACAGGCAGGAAGGAAGGGGAGGTGGGGTGGCTATGTTAATAAAGGAAGGAATCACTGTAATACAGAGTAATGATATTGGGTCAAAAAATCATGATAATGAAACAGTTTGGGTGGAGATAAGGAATAATAAGGGGAAAAAAACACTAGTGGGCGTAGTCTATAGGCCTCCGAATAGTTGCAACTCTGTTGGACGGAGTATCAATCAGGAAATAGTTGAGGCATGTAATAAGGGAACATCTATAATTATGGGGGATTTTAACTATCATATTAATTGGACAAATCAAATGGGGCAGGGCTGCCTTGAGGATGAGTTCATTGAGTGTATTAGGGATGGGTTTCTTGAGCAGTATGTAAGTGAACCGACCAGGGGGCAAGCAACCTTAGATCTGGTCCTGTGTAACGAGACAGGATTAATTAAAAATGTCCTAGTAAAGGATCCCCTTGGAATGAGTGACCATAACATGGTTGAATTCCATATTCAATTAGAGGGTGAGAAGGTTGGATCTCAAACAAGCGTGCTAAGCTTGAATAAAGGAGACTATGAAGGTATGCGAGCGGAATTGAGTAGAGTGGATTGGGAAAATAGATTAAAGGGTAAGACGACACATGATCAGTGGTGTACATTCAAGGAGTTATTTTACAACTTCCAAAAAAAATATATTCCACTGAAAAGAAAAGGGTGTAAAAGAAAGGACAGTCATCCGTGGCTAAGTAAAGAAATTAAGGATAGTATTCGACTAAAAACAAGGGCATATAAGGTAGCGAAATCTAGTGGGAGGACAGAGGATTGGGAAAACTTTAAAAGGCAGCAAAAAATAACAAAAAGATTGATTAAGAAAGGGAAGATAGATTATGAAAGTAAATTAGCAAAAAATATAAAAACAGATAGTAAGAGTTTTTATAGTTATATAAAAAGAAAAAGGGTGGCTAAAGTAAATGTTGGTCCCTTAGAGGATGAGACCGGGAAATTAATGGTGGGAAATATGGAGATGGCAAAAAACACTGAATGAATAAACCTTTCCACCTCTCTACCTCTCTTTCCTCCTTTAAGACGCTCCTTAAAACCAACTTCTTTGACCAAGCTCCTGTCCTAATATCTCCTCATGTGGCTCGGTGTCAAATTTTGTTTTATAACGCTCCTGTGAAGCACGTAGGGCTCATGTGCTTATCTAGCTTCCCCATAAATGTGTCAGACGCACAAGATTTTTTATATATATATAGATTAAGATGTTTATACGCCACACGAGTCTTCTCCCATTCTATCTGCCTCATCTCAGCCTATCTTTCTATTCCTTTGTCTCTCATGTACTCGTCTAATTTCCTTTTGAAAGCATCCAAGCGATTCTCCTCAACCACTTCCTGTGGTAGCGAGTTCCACATTCTAACCACGCTCTGAGTAAAGACATTTCTCCTTATTTCCCTATTGGATTTATTAGTGACTATCTTGTATTTATGGCCCCTAGTTTTGGTCTCTCCCACAAGTGGAAACATCTTTTCTACCTATACCCTATCGAAACCCTTCATAATTTAAAAGAACTCTATCAGGTCTCCTCTTAAATCCTCTCTTTTCTAAAAAAAAATGTTACCAGGGATGGGGGACTTCAGTTATGAGGCGAGGTTGGAAAAGTTAGGACTGTTCTCCTTGGAACAGGGAAGGTGAAGAGGTGACCTGATAGAGGTTTTCGAAATAATGAGAGGTTTTGATAGAAGAGAGAGAGAGAGAGAGAATAGAGAGAGAAAAACTATTCCCTCTGGCGAGTGGGTCAATAACCTGAGGTAATCGATTTAAAATCACTGGCGAAAGATCGAGAGGGGAGATGAAGAGAAATGTTTTCACTCAGAGAGTTGTCGGGACCTGCAACGCTCTACCTGAAAAGGTGGGGGAAGCTGATTCCAGAAGTAATTTTAAAAGGGAGTTGGACAGGTACTTGAGGATGAGCAGCTCACAGGGTTACGGACAGAAAGCGTGGGTGCGGGACTGAGCACGACTGCTCTTTCAAAGAGCCAGCACAGGCACGACGGGCCGAATGGCCTCCTTCTGTGCGCTTTAAGTTTCTATCAATCTAAATCTAGGTAAAAAAAAAACTTGTGAACATTCTATGATTCTACAAGCTCTCCTAAACAATGAGTTACTGTTCAGTGAGATTTGGTGCCTGTGGGAAGGAACCACAAGTCAGCTCAACTGAGACCCAGAGAAATATAGCAGGTTACCAATGGGAGGGTAGAAACTACAGATCCCAGAGGCCCTTGCGCCGGGTAGTGGCCTCCTCTAATCTGATTGGTCCTCTATCCCCACCTATAATTTCTGATTGGCCCACTATCGCCTCCTCTAATCTGATTGGTTCCCCTATCCCCTCCTCTAATCTGATTGGCCCATAATCGCCTCCTCTAATCTGATTGGCACCCTGTCGCTTCCACTGCACCCTGATTGGTCGCCCAAACCCTCTAATCTCTGACCCAGTTCTGACGAAAGGTCATCGATCTGAAACGTTAACTCTGTTTCTCTCTCTACAGATGCTGCCTGACCTGTTGAGTGGTTCCAGCATTTTCTGTTTTATTTCAGATTTCCAGTATTTTGCTTTTGCCCTCTAATCTCTGATTGGTCCCCTTATCTCCTCCTCTAATCAGATTGGCCGCCCTATCCCCGCCTCTAATCTCCAATTGGCACTCCTATCGCCTGCTCTAATCTCTGATTGGTCCCCCTTTAGCCTCCTCTAATCTGATTGGGCCGCCTATCGCCTCCTCTACAACAATACAAAAAGAAAATACTGCAGATGCTGGAAATCTGAAACAAAAACAGAAAATGCTGGAGATACTCAGCACGTCAGGCAGCATCTGTGAAGAGAGAAACAGAGTTAACGTTTCAGATCGATGACCTTTCGTCACCTCCTCTAATCTGATTGGGCCGCCTATCACATCCACTAATTTTATTGGGCCACCCTCTCGCCTCCTCTAATCTGATTGGGCCGCCCTATCCCGCCTCTAATTTCTGATTGGTCCCCCTAACGCCTTCTCTAATCTGATTGGGTCTCCCTATCCTTCCCCTCTAATCTCTGATTGGGCCGGCCCCCGTGTCGTCGCCTCTCACCTCCAAACCATAAAAATAACAAACCATTGCAACCGACTCGACCTCGGCGCCGCCGTCGTCCAAAAGAAAAATAAATCAATAAAATATTTCAGCATGTGGCTCCGAAGTGGGTGGGCGGCGAAGCTGCTGTCCTGGGCCCCGCGGGGTTGGAGGCGGCCGATGCTGCCGTTGGCGCTTCGAACGGCTTCGAATCCCAACCGCCGCCCGCGCGCCCGTCACGTGCCCTCCAGCCGCCCGCGGCTGTCCGCCGGCCTCCGCCTCCCGCTTCACTCGCTGCCGTCCAGTGCAGCGGCCGGCCGCTTCTCCACGTCCGCCGCCAGCATGGCCAGCCAGGAGCTGGGCCCCACCGCCGACTGGAGAGTGGCCAAAAGTAAGTATTAATTCCCCCCCCCCTCCCATACAAAAAAAGTGGCCAAAAGTATTATTCCCCACTCCGCCCAAACACACACACAAAGATTTGCATTTATACAACCATTCAGGACGTCCCAAAGCCCTTCACAGCCAATTAAGTACTTTTGACGTGAAAATAGGCAGCCAATTTGCGCACAGCAAGCTCCCACAAACAGCAATAATGACCGGATCATGTTTTATTGATGTTGGTTGAGGAATAAATATCGGTACCGCCCCTCCGACAGTGCGGCGCTCCCTCAGTACCGCCCCTCTGACAGCGCGCGCTCCCTCAGTACTGCCCCTCTGACAGCGCGCCGCTCCCTCAGTACTGCCCCTCTGACAGTGCGGCGCTCCCTCAGTACCGCCCCTCCGACAGTGCGGCGCTCCCTCAGTACCGCCCCTCCGACAGTGCGGCGCTCCCTCAGTACCGCCCCTCCGACAGTGCGGCGCTCCCTCAGTACTGCCCCTCCCTCAGTGCGGCGCTCCCTCAGTACTGCCCCTCCGACAGTGCGGCTCCCTCAGTACCGCCCCTCCGACAGTGCGGCTCCCTCAGTACTGCCCCTCCGACAGTGCGGCTCCCTCAGTACTGCCCCTCCGACAGTGCGCGCTCCCTCAGTACTGCACTGGGAGTGTCGACCTAGATTTTTGTGTTCAAGTCTCTGGAGTGGGGGCTCAAAGCCACAACCTTCTGACTCAGGTGAGAGAAGAGAGAGTGCTACCCACTGAGCCATGACTGACACACACAATCTCCCTGCTCCTTCCTCACCCACTACCTCAACGGGAAGGGGGAAAAATACAAATCTTCCTTTTAATGTTGATAAACATATATTTGCACTGGGGGATTCCAAGAAAATTTATTTCAAATACATTCTGCAACAGAACTAATAGTCCACACGGGTGAAGTTGACCAAATCTGCCTTAAGAAGATTATTGAGTGCCTCCCAACTTTTAATTTTAGTTCTATCAGTCGTTCGAAGATGACCTTTTTGAATAGGTTGTCAATTTTTTTTTTAATATGTAAGGTGTAAAATATCTTTTTAAAATTTATCTAGCATTGCAATATATTAAGAGTCTTCCTCGCAACAAATATTACTTCCGATTGTCACAACAACTTGCATTTATATAGCGCCTTTAATCTAGTAAAATGTCCCAAGGCGCTTCACAGGAGCGTTAGAATCTTGTAGCACAGGAGGCCATTCGGCCCATTGTGTCTGTTCTGGCTCTTTGAAAGGGCTGTCTAATTTAGTCCCACACCCCAGCTTTTCCCCCCATAACCCTGCAAATCCTCTTCAAGTACACATCCAATTGCTTTTTGAAAGCTTCAAAATTTGATACCGAGTCACACAAAAGAGATAATTGGGACAGGTGACCAAAAGCTTGGTCAAAGCGGTAGGTTTTAAAGGAGGAGAAAAAGGCAGAAGAGGTTAAGGGAGGGAATGACGGAGTTTAGGGCTTAGACGGCTGGTGAGGCAATGGAAATCAGGGCTGCATGATTATTGGCCATCATTTTCTATCAACATTTCAGTTTAACTATTGAAACTATCGCCGTCTGGTTACAGGCTTAAGCCAGTAGAAAGCTCTGTGGAACGAATTTCTGAAGTCTCCCATTGCCTTCTTGCATATTTAAAAAAAAAACTTGTATTCATCAACTAACTGTGGACAATGTCATGGACTATTTACTAGTTTACAGTAAAATATCAAAACCTGACTGGAACTGTTATACCCCTAAGTTTAACAAGAATAGGCTTAAAATGAATGTACACACCTCACCCTTCACCCTCAACCTTGTTAACCTCCTTCTTCCTTCCTATTTGTTTCCCTCAGAGACTTTTTAAAGTTTATGGAAGTTGCAATAAAATCTACAACAGGCGTGTAAGCAGGGCACTCACTTCCCCCCACACTCCCCTCACATAGCCACACGCACGGTATCTGCATTTAAAAAACTATAAATTTCATCTCAATAAAGCTTTATAAATGTTATCTTCATTAAAATGATTGGAAGAAAAGTTATTGAATAGATAGTGCTGGAAGCCAAAGGAAAATATTCCACCAGTGCAGTTATCCTGGGAATTTAGGCCCACTGCATGTGCTCAGACTATAATATCCAAATCATTACAAGGTCACAACGCTGGGCAAAATTATCAAGTCCAAGCCCAGGCTTTTGGGAGAGGCTGAAGCCTTCAAGTGAAAACATTAAAATTCAGTTTAGTAATTTGTTTGATCCCGATTCTGCACGGAGTTAGCTGTAATGTCAGCCAGGACAAAGATGAGGGGTGCTACAAGTGACTGCAGCGCCCTGGGTTAGGGAAGAAATATTGTCCAGGGTTCCTGGTGCTGATTGCTGTCCAGCGACCCTTGCGGAAAGTACATGTGTGTAGGCATGGTGTGAGGGCAGGATTAGGCTTAACGACGATGCCCTCAATGTATGTCTGCGCTCTGTGTCGAGGCTTACACATGAATATAAAGGGTACGGTACGGTCGTGTAGTGGTTACGTTACTGGATTAGTAATCCAGAGGCCTGAACTAATAATCCAGAATGTAAATTCAAATCCCACCACGGCAGTTTGAGAGTTTGAATACAGTTTTTTTTTTTAAAAAGTGACCATAAAGCTATCGGATTGTTTCGTAAAAAACCACTGGTTCACTGATGTCCTTTAGTGAAGGACACCTGCCGCCCTTACCCGGTATGGCCTATATGTGACTCCAATCCCACACCAATGTGGTTGACTCTTAACCTACCCTATGAACCGGCCTAGCAAGCCACTCAGTTGCATCGCCACTTTCTCAGGGCAGCTTGGGATGGGCAATAAATGCCAGCCTTTCCAACGATGCCTACATCTTAAGAAGGAATAAAATAAACTAACGGCCACTTGAATGAGGCACTGGAGAGCAAGCTGGCACCCGTGGAACTGTATCCCGAGCGAGGAAATCAACACTAAGAGGGCATGCGAGAGTGGATAAAATATATGACAACTTCTGTTAGTTAGAGTTTAGGGTATGTAGAATGAGAGGTATAGCTCACAAATATTTAATAGTTTTTTTTGAAGAGTACATCTGATTTTGGTTTGCTAAAATGTAACTTGTCTGCTCGGGAGTGCTTACGTCCTTCGACAAATTGTTCACTGGTGCATTGTGCTCAGGAGCAAGTAGGATATGTTGTCTCATGACATGCCCCTGTGAATTGGTGATCTTGACAGTCTGACTGGAGGCAAAGCACTTCTGCAGAGAGAAAGCACGGTCAAAGATCGGCAAAGCCTTAGAATAGGTTGACTGGCTGTATATCGGCAGGAGAAGGATGTGTGGCGTGGTAAAATACAGAACCTTTTTGTTTGTCTTTTTTCCTCATAAAGAGCATCTAGAGGAAATTGATCGCACAGAGAGACGCATTTACTACAAAGCTGAAAGGTTTGTTATCCTTGATGAGATTCAAACATGGAAAGACTTGGCTGAAGGTGAGTCATATTTTGACATTTAAAAAAACAAACTTGAAGAAAGTACCTCAAGAAGTTAGGACTGTAAATGGTTAATACTTAAATGTGTTCCATATCTTCCCTTTCATCCTGAAAATCTTATTTAAAAGAAATCACATTTAAAGCTCATTAGTTTTTAAGTCTGTACAGAGTTAAGAGATCAGCCAGGAGAGAAGTGGGAGGAGGGGTCTACAATTAAGAACATAACATAAGAATTAGGAACAGGAGTAGGCCATACGGCCCCTCGTGCCTGCTCCGCCATTCAATAAGATCATGGCTGATCTTCGACCTCAACTCCACTTTCCTGCCCGATCCCCATATCCCTCGATTCCCCTAGAGTCCAAAAATCTATCAATCTCGGCCTTAAATATACGCAACGACTCAGCATTCACAGCCCTCTGGGGTAGAGAATTCCAAAGATTCACAACCCTCTGAGTGAAGAAGTTCCTCCTCATCTCAGTCTTATATGGCTGACCCCTTATCCTGAGACTGTGACACCCTGGTTCTAGACTCTCCAGCCTGGGGAAACAACCTCCCTGCATCTACCCTGTCAGTCCCCTTCAGAATCTTCTATGTTTCAATGAGATCACCTCTCCTTCCTCTCAACTCCAATTTGTCTCAGTGTCCCTGAATCGGGAAAGGAAACAGTCCGAAATAAAAACAGAAAATGCTGGAACAAGCAGGTCAGGGTGGAGAGAGAGAGAGAGAGAGAGAGAGAGAGAGAGAGAAACAGAGTTAGCGTTTCAGCTCGATGACCTTTCATCAGCACTGGAAGAAGTTAGAGATGTAATGGTTTATAAGCAAGTACAGAGCCATGGAAAGAAGCAGAGGGCGTGGAGGAGACAATCAGCCAAAGTTCCAGGTCTTGATTATTATCCGGTGACCCTTGATGGAAGTATGCATGTGTGGAAGTTTGGTGAGCATAGGATTGGACTTGGCTGTGGCACTCTCCAAATAGCCTGATGATTTGCATTCTCTCGGTGCACAGATGAGTGGCCATTTCACTGCGGTACTGGAACCTTTTCCCAGTGCCATCCTCAGGAGAGGATGCAAGGAAGTTAGCAGGATGGGCAGAATAAAACTGTCAATTTTATCAATGAACGTAACATTTCAGAGTCTACCTAAAGTGTTAAAAATGTATGTGTTTGGTAACAGGGAAGAAATATGATTACATTATTTCAAAACATCAACTTATTCAGTTCTGACAGCTGAGTAGGAAATGAGTGCCAATTCCCTCAAATACATATTATAGAAACGAGAGATTGAATAATAAATGTATTTAATAATCTATACCAAAGGTGGTCTAAATATTTTACACCAATATGTATCAGACCATAGTCTGCAAGGGCTTAAAAGCTGCAGAACCAGTAACTGACAAAACTCTGCTTCATATATAGTCTTTTTCAAAAACATACTGGCCCATCAATATCCAAAACATTTCTGTTGTTATTTCCAAAACATTTTGTACTTACTTCATGTTATCTGTGCAGGAGCTAGAGGCACTTTGTAAAGATTGTACTTTTCAAGCACGTGGGAATGCTATGAAAAGACCACACGTACCAAGTACCAGTCCGTCCCTGGCACACGTTGACTGCCTTGGGCTAATATTGCAAAGCTTGCATTGATTTCAAGTCGTCTGAGCTTTTCCTCGACACAAACTGCAGTGCAAATCGGGATGTGAAGAGATCACTCACCCGAAGCAGTTTTAGGTAAGTGTTCCAGGCAGTGGTTGCCCACTGCTTTGGCTTCACATCAGCGACAGTAATAACTGCAATTGGCATTAAGCAAAGTTTAAAAAAAAACACACTTTCCAGGTGGTTTGGCTTTTCAAAGTTGTTAATGTTAATTTGAGAGATGGCTTTGCTTGCTCCTCATCACTGCAGGGAGGAACCCGTCTCAAACTGGTACTTGCAAGGAAACTATGTCACAACAGTTGTTGCTCCATTGCTCAGTCCGGTCACCTCGCTCTGGGAGATCTGTTAATTTTAAGTCCTACTTTATAAGCTCAGCTGCATTATAGGATTCATTTTTCATAGGAGCTCGTGTTGAGGATAAACGCCAAAACGGATTGGTTGGGTTTCTGTGTTACAATTTCTATGTAATATATAGCAACATTTTCTGGAATTACAATTGTTCATCAGAGCTTAATTTACTTAATTAAAAGTGGCTACTTAGAAATTAAATCTACTTCAATTTCTTTTTACGGTCCTTTTATTTCTGCTCCAGTTAGAAAAAGAAACACAACTCGTTATTTTATATGCAGAAAAAAATAAATCTTTTGGTTGTGTAAAAAAAGTAAAGTTTGAAAATTCTTGTTTCGTAACATTATACTGTAATTCTGTTTAACAAAAGATGCCCATGAAACTTTGAGGGGATCCGAGTCTCCCTGGAGTTTAAGGATGTTTTCTGTGTTTAAGAGCAAACAGTTTTTTAATCATGGTTTGTTCACGACCACCTCTTGCACTTGACTCATTTGCTTCTAGGATTTGAGATTCATTTGTGGACATTAATCCACTTTTGTAACACTCCAGTTCCTCTTGCGCCACAAGCAACTGAGCCTTCAATTTATTGCGTTCTTGCAACACATCCCTCAGTTCCTGGAGCGTGAAACGGGGGCGATCTGGGTCGTTAACGTCGACCAGAAGTTTGTCCGGCCCAATGCTTTGCTGCTTCTCTGAATCGCTCACTGCCTGTAGAAGTTCTCGGTGAAGCCTTTCCGTTTCGGCTCGGAGATTGTCCCGTTCAATCTTCAACGTTTCCACCGTCAGGTTGTGCTTGTTCACCAGAGCCTCGAACATTTCCAGAACCCGGATGATCTTGTACTGCAGCTCGGAGACTCTGTGGCAGCCTTCCGAGCCGCTGAGTTTCATTAAATCCCGGCCAATGATATAAGATATATCGTAGACATCTTCAGCCGTGAGCTCGAATGGATCTTTGTCAAATGCTGATGTCGGGTTCAATTCCTCCATCGACTTTACTTGCAGTGCCAATCTGCCTCCTCACTCTCCTGCTAGACTGAAGCTGAAAATAAAACCGGCTGATTACCTTAGATGAAGAATTGCTGTTTTACAAATGGCATGCTTAAGAAAAGCTTCACTCCCTCTATTCAAATAATAAACCTGTAAAATGGGCAGCTTTGTATTTGATTACCTGCTTCAGCAGAAAGACTGCGCTCCTCGCTTCCTTTTTGTGCAACTAGGTTTCACATGACAGGAAGCAGTGTTTGAGTGACATGTTGTTTTAAACCAATCCAAGGCTTTGTTTGGCAAGCCCCAGTTGCTTAGCAACACTAGCAGAGAAGTAGGATTTGTGCCTGCTTTTTGTTTTCCTCCAGCAGAACTTTTCTGATTTAGTAATGGACTGTATGAAAAGTCCTAGAATCAACATTTTTCACCCTCTTCTTTCAATTTTAATTTTCTTTTCACGAATTTTTCTCCCCTCCGCTCCGATGGTGCTGACTTATAGAAACATAGAATCTAGAAGCAGGAGTAGGCCATTCGGCCCGTCGAGCCTGCTCCACCATTCAATACGATCATGGCTGATCATCCAAATCCAGTACCCTGTCCCTGCTTTAATCCCCACAGTACACATATCCCACCCTACCCCCGTAACCCCACGTATTTAATTCCCCCTAACATATCCCATCCTATCCCCATAACCCCACATATTTAATCCCCCCTTAACACTAAGGGTCAATTTATCATAGCCAAATCAACCTAACCCGGTTGGGGTACAGTTTCAAAGAGTGCCAACCGAATGCCAGCATCTCAACCAAGTGGCCTTGACAGTGAGTTCCTGATGGGCTATTTCACTACGGGGGTATCACAGCCAAGCTGATCCTCCCTCCACCTAATATAGCTGTACGCTTTCCGGGAGAGATCTTGGATAGAGATTGGAAGCAGGAGTCCTGGCTGATTCACTCCGCTTCCAGTGTACTGAGGACCAGTGTAGTGCCCCGACTGACATCCTGGCCGAGAGCAACTAACTCAGCACAGAACAGCGTTTGAATATGGGACATTCCTGTTCTTTGTGACTCAGTTACAGTGCCAGGTGCTGCGTTGACCCACCAGGTTATTGAGCATCCCCATCGTGCGACTGTGGAGCTCCTAATCAGACCCTGGAGCACATCACTGAGCACTGCCCTCAGAGTAAATTCGCAGGCAGCCTACAAGATATCCACGCTGTGACACCGGAAGCTTTGGCCTGGATATCTGACTTAGATACTGACATTTGATTTGCTTTGCTACTACCATAGGAAAGAAGAAGATTGAGGGGGAGGAGATCGGCTTTACAACTTTATTTTCTAACATCCATGCTTTTACTCTCATTTTCTTTTTTAAAGATGTTCTTTCTCACATTAAAGGAACCGTCAGCCCCTTTAATATTTGAAAAGCCATTACAACATTTCAAGTTCCCTCATTCCTCCCGAGACTGCTGTTTAGGTGGCGAATCGAGGCAGTCACAACCAGTGATGACACAAGACTGCACCATCCTTCATTCTGCCTGCCCATTGTCATTCTTTCCTTTAAATACACGTTCTGCTATCTTAGCTTTGTCTTTTCCTACCTGGGAGCCACTCCATCACCCAAGGGTTCTGATCTTTCAGCCTTACAGCACACACACATCCTGCAGTCTCAGTGAATTTGTGGTATGAAGGAGCATTGTTCAAATTTTTCTAGTTGTGGTGACAAGGGAATTGCAAAGTGGAGCAATTCAGATAGGTTCTTGCCGATTCCCGATGACTTTTTCAAACTGCTTTTTTCATCTCTTCTGCCCTACCCCAAGGCATTGATCAATTATTTTATGTAAGTAGCTGGACAAAGGTGCTGTGTGCATAGACTGACCAGGTAATAAATTGCTTCTGAGGGCTTATGTCACTGTCTTTATAATGTATGCTTATAAGAAAAGTTCACATTGAAAAATGGCCATTTGACAAATCAATGCTCATCCCTCTAGTATCCTAACTCTCCAACATACCATCCAACTGTATTTCACCAGCCTCAGTGTTTGCTTTTGTACTACTATGCCTGGCAAATTATTCTAAACATTTCTCGCTCTGAGTAAAGACAATCTTCTGATTATCTGTTCTAAATTTAGTCTTAACTCATTTCCTTTTTTATGTCCTCTTGTCTTACTTTCTTTGTGTACTTTAATACATGGGTTTACCTTATGCATTGATAACATTTAATATATTAAATACTTAAAGTCAGCCCTGCAACCACCTTGCTTTTATGCACAGAGCCCATGTGCCTCTTGTGTCTGATTTTTAAAAAGTCACCTACTTTAAATAGGTTCTTGATCCAATATAGTTCCTATTTAAAGAGGTCAGTACCTTTATTTTTTTTTTTAAATTTCAACATTTTATTTACAGTAAATGACAATACAGAGCTCAAATCTCAGCTCTTTGTACAAAGTCACAAGCCATCATTGCCTACAAGGCAGGGAACTCAGTCTCTACAAGTTGGCGATGTGATCTCCAAGCTCCTTGATCGTCTTCACTTGTTCATCCAGATAGTGGGTCTCCAGGAATTCACACAGATGAGGGTCAGCGCTCCCAGTGGAGAGTTTGTGCAGATCCAGCAGACTCTGGTTGACACTCTTCTCCATCCGCAGAGCTCTCTGCATCGCCGAGCGGAGCCTCCCGCTCTGCTGGACAAAGAAATGAACTGCAACGGAACTTAAATTAAATTTTAAAACATATCAAATTAAAGTAAAATCACATTGGCTGAGGTGATGATGCACTCCAGTCCCCACGGCGCCCACCGGTCTCGGAATCAGTACCTTTATTAAGCAATTGCTAATATCACCACAGCTGTTGCTAAAGTAACACATAGGAGCAAAAGAAAATGAGACCGGCACCTTCCTGAAGTAACCATCCTCTGTAACTGTATTTATCATGGGTTAAAATGCCTATTCTACTCTTGTGATCTCTCCCCACTTGATATTTCCGCACAATTAGTTCAGTGATGCTTCAAATTGGAGACAAACTATTGCAGTGGAGTGGAATGGGGTGAATTGGATTGGACCTACTCCAAGCCTGCTTAGTTTCCCATCTGGCTGGTGATGTAGCTGAGAAGAGGCCAGGGTGCCTCACTGCAGAAGGTAGAGGGGGAATTGGGTGAAGTTGTTCACAAGCCTCTTTATGGTTGGTCTAAGAGGACATTGCATTGACGGAGGTCTAGAAGCTGCCTACCAAGCCAACCCTTTCAACTCACTTGCAGGAACAGACAACTTTACTCTGTTTTGTGGAAAATTGGGTGCATTAGGCTGTTTTAAAAACAAATGCACAATCGAGGGGCTAACTGTAAATGCGACTTGTCAATGTGTAACTGATGTCAGCCTTGTTTGATCAGTAGTTTAATATATTTATTGCTCCAGTAACCTGATGTGATTGCACCACAAAGGGAGTTAATGAAGATTGTTTAGACATAGCTGAGTAGGCTAAAAAAGGAAAGATGTGGTTGAGAAAGACTGAAGAATGATTCTCATTATTCACACACACAGCTGACAATGCTAACCCAGTCAGCCGTCTAAAATGTTGTTTGCAAGGTACTGCTGTTGAGCAGCTTTGCAGTATCAGTAGGGGGAGACCTCTGGTTTGCAGGGGCGAGCACAATTGGAATACCTCAAGAATGCCGAGGCGCGATGATGGCTGGCTGCAATACGTTGAGAGACAGACCACAGAGAACCACAGGGGAAGGATTCAGAGACTGTATTTCAGTGCAGCAGTCTGTGTTCAAACAGCTCAGAAGTCAACATGAAGAATTACCGTACACAGTGTTCCTAGGTAAGAAAGAAAGAAGAAAGAAAGACTTGTGTTTTTATATAGTGACTTTCACAACCACTGGACATCTCAAAGCGCTTAACAGTCAATAAAGTACTTTTTTTGGAGTGTAGTCACTGTTGTAATGTGGGAAACATGGCAGCCAATTTGCGCACAGCAAGCTCCCACAGACAGCAATGTGATAATGACCAGATAATCTGTTTTTGTTATGTCGATTGAGGGATAAATATTGGCCAGGACACCGGGAATAACTCCCCTGCTCTTCTTCGAATAGTGCCGTGGGATCTTTTACGTCCACCTGAGAGAGCAGACGGGGCCTCGGTTTAACGTCTCATCCGAAAGACGGCTCCTCTGACAGTGCGGCGCTCCCTCAGCACTGCACTGGAGTGTCAGCCTAGCTTTATGTGCTCAAGTCCCTGGAGTGGGACTTGAACCCATGAGGCGAGTGTGCTACCAACTGGTAAGGTCAAGGTGGCTTTGCCGCTTGCATTGGATAAGATTACTGGAGTGGCAGGGGCCACTGGTGCTGATGGTGTAGCTGTCCCTTTCGAGCACTTTGCTTTTATTTCAGACTTCCAGCATTCACACACAAAAAATCTAGTCGCACCAACACAGAATGTCTAAATCAGTTAAAGTGTGCCTCTTCACTCGTCCTTTTTGTAGAAACTTTTTTCAGAAAAAATATGTTTGACCCTGCCACAGTAAGTGTACAATTCTTTTGTTCAAGTTTATATTTGTGGAGCATGCCTCATTTATTTCTGAATGCAGAACATCTAAAAGGAAAAAATAATTCTGTTATCACCTGAACATCAGCTAAATCTTTATTTGCAATTATGTATTAAATCGATTTTTGGAATAGATTTTTAAAGTTATTTGCTCTTGAGCCATGGGCCACCCTAGCAAGGCAGTATGCCTTGCCCATCCCTAGGTGTTCTGAAGACATTGAGTCAACCACATAATGTGGAACTGGAGTCGTATGCAGGCCAAACAAGGTAGCAGTGGCAGTTTCCCTTCCCAGAAGGATGTTAGCGAACCATTGTTAACGACAATCCAACAGCTTTCATGATCATTCTCCTTTCCTGGTGCCAGGCCACAAACCAGATTTATTGAATTCAGTCTCGCAACTTGCCATGGTGGGATTTGGAGTCACAATCTCTTGGTTGCCACTAAGCTAGTAGATGTAATGGGAACTCCCCTCCTTTCACTTAATGCTGTCCTGCTAATGCAGTACCTGTAGAAATGGTGCTGCCTCCCTCTCTGGGATGGGGAGATTCATTCAAACAAAGAATAGAAGTTAATACGGTATTTATCATGTTTTATGTTGGTACTTAACTAGGTAATAAGAGATCACCTATGAGGAAATATAATATTTTATTCGATTGGCTTTGTTGAACTATGATGTTCACTACTACAAGTATCATTCATGTGTGAAGTGGCTTTTAAACATCATCTCTACACTTCAATCTGATCAGCAGTGTAGGTTGCTCATCAGTGCTGTCAAGGAGCAGAGATGTGCCGAGAAGATATGCTGTCAATATGGTAGCGTATTGTTTACATTGATTTTTGATTCCTCTGGTTCAAATCTTCAACTTTTTCAATTATTTATTTACCCCTCTCACTCTCTGTTTATTCTGGGAATTGTAAAAGCTCTAATAACTGCAATGCAACCAGGCCCTTGGATTGAAAAAGTAGCTTCACTGAACTGTCTCCTGCTAACACCTTTGCTCAAGAGCACGAGGGGGAAAGTAAACTCAATGTAGAAGGCAAATACTGTTAGAAATTAGCATGGATCGGAGTACAATTCAATTAACTACACATAAAAAAAGCTGTATGTAATTTTTTTAAACTGCTTATGATTAAACTCAGAATGGACACCAGCTTTAACATTTATATAACTACTCATGTGAACTTTTATTTCACTAGGCAATAAAGAAAGGATTTCACATAAATGCTTGTAAAGATATTTGGAATTTTATTAAAGCACTTAATGAAATGCACCATCTTTACCACTTACAGACTCATTTGTATCACTTGGCAATAATCGAGAGGCTGCCACAGTTTAGGAAGTGTTACATAACGGCACGCAAAGACATTATTAATTTGATCAAATTGCTTAAGGAAGGCTTAACAGAAGCCGTTAGAGGGCCATTCAGATGTGAAGTTTTATTTTATTGTCTCGTAATCAAGAGGTTTCACAGTTCAGGAGGTTTAATGCACCTTTAGGAATTAAAACTCTTGTTCTTGCTCACAGAATTATCGGCCTGTCCTGTCTGCCACTGCGAACCTTAATGTGCGCAATAGTTTCATTTGGAACTGTTAGTGCTTTTGATTTTTGGGGAGCAGAGCTTTTATGTGGGTAGCAGAATAGGTTTGATATCCTGGTGCACCATGTTGCAAGTGGCAGATTACATGTATTAGCCTGGGAACAATTTTTCATCTCTTCGCACTTGTTTAATGTCAAAATAAAATTAATTGCAAGATGAGATTTAAATTCAACATGTAAATTGTAAGTAGTTGGGGTGCCCTGGCCAGAAGTCAAGTGCATTTAATTATTTTCACTGTCGATTGCCCTGTAAACTCACTCATGACTTCCTCACTTGTGAGTTATCTGCTCAGCTAAACGTAGATGTTTTATGTACAGTTACAAGTTTTTGACAAGTCAAAGATAACTTCAATCACACTTAGTGAAATGTTGATCAGAGGCTGTCAGTTTAGAAAGTATTAAATTATTTTTTTAAAAGCTTCCCTGCTGGTTTAACTGGTTAAAGTCGTGAGTAGCTGAGCCACACAGATGAGGAAGGCCCCAAGGGTTCAATTGCTGGTTGGTGCTGTTAGCTTATCTTAGCTGGAACACTGGTAGGAGGAGCATGCTGTCTGCTTCAGTGCCCATGGGCTGCACAGAGGGGAAAAATCAGCCGGGATTCCTAATACTGACCGCAATGTAGTGACCCGTGCTGGAAAGTACCAACTTGTAGAATGGGGTGGGGGCAGCAGGGGTATTATTTGGTTTACAAGAATTGACAGTGGAATGTTTCAATCGCTGCTATGTGTTGCAGTTCCATGGTACACCACCAGATGTCAACATCGAATGCTGTGAGCCTAACTCATTTTGCATTAATTCAACAGAGGGTGCCTGGATGTGTGTACTGTAAATTGTTGAGTACTTTGGTAAAGTCAAATTTGACTCCATTTTGCGTGGAACACGTTTTCTGGGCCACTTTTAAGTTCAGGAAGATTGTGGGCTCAAGCCCAGCTCCAGACACTTGAGCACATAATCTAGGCTTACACTTCAGTGCTATACTATCGGAGGAGCCGTCCCATGGCACTTTTGAGGAAGAGCAGACGAGTCCTCCTGGTGACCTGGCTAACATTTATCCCTCAACCAACACCACTAAAACAGATCGGCCTAGAAATTGGATCCGGTGCAGCGCATGCTGCATGTGCCTAACGTGGCTGGCGGAGGACCACGGCAAAATGGTCCGCCGGCCTCATTTTCTTATTGTCGGCTAACTACGGCCGCCAGTCACAGCCCCAGAGGCAGCTCGCCGGTCCCAGGAGGCAGCAGGGTCATTGGGAAAGTTTTGGGGGTGGGGGGGGGGGGGGTGGGGAGGTAATTGGGAGTGGGGTGAGCGGTGGCCGGCAGTAGCCCATGGATTTAATAAGATAAGCAAAACAGTCCAAACTTAACCTTTCCGGTGGCAGTCTCCAGCGGTCCCTTTAAGGATCGTTGGTTTGGCTGCCAAGTGCCTGAAGAAACTGACTGCAGCATGCACGGAGCATGAAAGTCGAATTTTGCGAAGGGGGCCTCAAACGGGTGTGAGGTCCTTCTCTTTACATATGGAAAGGGCCTAAATCCTGTTTCGGGTGTGCGTCCTAGTTGCCTACGAAGAAGCCATTACCAATATGGCGGGCGCACTTCCGATGCAGAATGAGCGCATGCACGGCGCCCGCCATATTGGACCCTTAGGTACCTGTTATACGCCTGTAAGACTGACGCAGCATGATCCAATTTCTAGCCCATTATCTGGTCATTTATCTCATTGCTGTTTGTGGAACCTTGCTGTGTGCAAATTGGCTGCTGCGCTTGCCTACAATTTCAAAAGTGCTTCATTGACATTGAAATGCTTTGGGACGTACTGAGGTCGTGAAAGGCACCGTATAAAAGCAAGGTTTTCTTTCTATTCAGTAAGACAATTCAATTTTCATACAGCTACCGTCCAGTCATGTTGTTAGAAGGTGTAGGCTGCTAATATTCTACTAAATTGTTCTGGTGCAGAGTGGGACGAGTGCTCACTGTCTTGGTGTTTGTACCCAGAAAGATTATTTTTGTTCAAAAAATAGTTGAAAACCCCTGGTTTAGCTTTGTGATGGTTCTGTAATGTAATTGTCTAATTTTGCCTACATTTTGTTTTGCAGAAGAAAAGTTTAAACAGCCAGTATCCCACTACAAGAAGGACGACGTTATGAATGAGAAGCTTTCACTCTTGCAGGAGGACATCACCAAGCTGGAGATTGATGTAATCGTCAATGCAGGTTGGTACATTGGCAGCTACATGACCTGCAAACATACAAAAAGAATGCCAAGAAAAGGCAGTCAAGCCTGCCCCATCCAGTCGATGGTGCAATCCATCATCCGATAAAGGTGGGAAAAAAAAGTAGGAAAAAACCTTTCGCAAATTCAGGAAAACCCTGGGCACTTGCTCTCCTCGCAGATTTGACCCTCGGCCTCTGGCAATCTGGCCCTCCAAAGTTAAGGCAGTTCAGTCCTATTTTCACTTATGTTTCTTACTTGCTGTTTTTGTCCTGTTCTTAATGTTGTGGGCCTGGAGGTTTGGAAAGGGCCATTTTTAGTGCTGTTGCTTCATTGTTGGATTAAAAAGTTTCCTAAATCAGGATGTCAAGATCTGTTCGCATCATCAACTTGAGATATAGGTGCAAAATTAATGGGAATATAGATTTCAACTTTGTATGTGGCCACCAAAGCTCTTTGATGCACGAAGAGGAAAGCGTCCCCACCCTAAAATAACCAAGCAATGGTCAGGAGAATGTAGTTAGAAGCAGCCAAGACGGATTTCAGAAAGGAAGATTGTGCTCGGGGAAAACCTGAATCATTGGTTAAAAGAATTCTCTGACGAGGTGACAGATATGGTGGATGTGGTGTACGTGGACTTTCAGAAAGCCTTCGATAAGGTACCACACGGAAGAGTACTGGAGAAGATGAAAGGGTTTGGAATCAGGTAGGAAATTGGATTAAAAACTTAGGAGGGATGAAGCGGAGATTAGAAGTTAAGAGCAGTGTCTATGAGTGGTTGGAAGTGTGTAGTGGTGTCCCACAGGCTTCTGTCTGCGACCGCCTCTGTTCACTGTGTACATAGGGCTAGAGGGAGTGCTGTGCAAATTTGCAGATGATACTAAAATAGGAGGCATAGTAAATAATTCTGAGGACAAAAGGAATTTACAAGGGCATATTGATAAGTTAGTGGAATGGGCAAAAACATGGCAGACGGAATTTAATATCAGTAAATGTGAGGGGGTTAAGAAGTGGGGGGGAAAGCTAGGTGATGTGGAACAGCAGAGGGATTTGGGGGTTCAGGTTCACAAGACCTTAAAAAGCAGCACCTCATGTGGATAAGGCCATAAAAAGCTGGAGGTGTACTGGATTTTATGACAAGTGGTATAGAATATAAAAACCAAAATGTAATGGTGAATCTATATAAAACCTCCAGTAAGACTAGAGTTGGAGTACTGTCTGCAGTTTCGGCTCCGCACTATAGGAAGAATGTTGAGGTAATGTAGAGGGTATAGTGCAGATTCACGAGGATGCTGCCGAGTACAGCATGAGGAAACACATACACAGAAAGACTTTGGAAAAATTGGGGCTATTTTGTTAGAACAACAGAAATGATGGGGTGGTTGAATAGAGATACTTTAAATTATGAAGAGATGGGGCAGAGCTGGTAGAAACTGTTTCACGTGACTGCAGTCTAGAATGAGGGAACATGGATACAAGGTTATTTACGGATAGGGGACAGGAGACATGATGTTGTGATGTGGAATGCAGTACCAGAGTTAGCGATTGAAGCAGAGACCATGGGCTGGATTTTCTCAGCCCCGAGGAGGTGGGTATGGAGGCGGGACTGCTGGGAAAGTTGCAGAATTTGGGGGTGGGTTGCAAACCCGCCCCCAACCTGCCTCCGTGTCCTCTTGCCAGGAGGCGGGAAGCCGTCCTGCCCCGGGTCCCGTCTCCTTGGAGGCGGGAAGGGATTAAAACCTATTAACAGGCAGAAAATAGGATTATCCCCATTTTTCGTGCTGAAGTGCAGGCTTCCCGACCTGGGGGAACCCCGCCGGGGTGTAGGAGGTCTGCGGGGGTCGGAGGGGTGCGAAAGTGCGATGTAGAGGTGATTGATGGGTGCAAGTGTGGAGTGGTAAGTATGTGAGGTGAGTGTACAGTGTTAGAAAATGTTAACTTACCTTTGTTTCTCCCTTCAGCCGCTGTGGAGCCATAGTCCCTGACATCTCCATTGTAGAGATCACAGACTGGCTGTTGGATCCAACAGCCAGCTGATTTCTGCAAAGTAGAAAGGTTTGATGAGTCCTGAACACAAGGACTCATCAAACTACAGAGAATGTCAGTGTTTGACAGCTTCACAGAGCTGTCAAACGATGAAATTTCTTCTTTCAAAAATTCTTGACAGATGACACGTCAGACGTTGACATGCTCTGTCACTGACTTCCCCCTAATTGGCCTGCTGAGCCTGCTGGGCGGGCTTAACAAGGTCAATCAGGGGAAAATCCCGCTGGTTGGCCAGAAGCTGATGGAGGCGGGACTGAAACCGCAGCAGTCCCGCCTCCAACACGTCTCCATTCATAAAATCCAGCCCCATGTCAGCATTTAAGAATAGGCTAGATAGGTGGTTGAAGTAAAGTGGAATAAAGGGATTTGGAAACACAGAGGGATTGGGACTACTGCCCATGTGGAGGATAAACACCAACTGGATTGTATTGTAATTTCTGTGTGATTCTATGTAACTGGAATTGCCCTCTTAGGTACTCGTCAAGTTGCCTTTTAAAGGACTGTAGCAATTTCATATTCACCAAGTCTTGGCACTTTATTTCAGAGGGCGTTGATTGGTATCTAACCTAATTCTTTTTCTATCGATTTTATGGGCATGACCTCCATTCCTACCATACCTATCCATTTCAAATAATCTATCTAACTGGGGTGTATCCAATCCCCACATCATTTATAAAACTTCAATCACATTCCCCTGAGCTGGTTTTTAATTGTAAAGCAAACACCTGTCTGGTACCATGGACAGCGCTGATCAAATTTGTTCTGTAACACTGAGTTAACAATCCATTCACATTAGGGGCATGTTCAAGCTGGAAGGGTGATACTTGCGCTACATAACACTCTGTACATTGTAACTGAAATACTGGATAATAGTTTAACTTTTGGGATAGTTATGCTGATATGGGTTTGCCAGCCATGCAGTTTTGTAGCAGGCCGTCTAATTTTTGATGAACCCTTCCTGGAATTTCTAAAACATAGAACAGATACGAAGTCTGATTTATAATTTTTTTTTTCTATTCAAATCTGTCTCTCTTGATATAGAGGCATTTAACTAGTTATTATGATCAACAGCAAAGAAAATGGGCTGGATTTTGAATGACCCATGGAGTCGGGTTTGGAGGCGTGTGGGGGGTTAAATTTGTGGGGTCGGGGTTTCCGACTCCATCCCGCCTCCACGCAATTTTGACATAATCAGTCGCGGGGTTCCCAACTCCGTCCCGCCTTCAAGAGGCGGGAGAGGCCATTAAAGCCCTTAACAAGCTCTAAATTGGCTCTGTAATGCCATTTTGAAACGCTAGTTTAACCCTCTTCTGACGTGAAGCACGCCTGGTGTGAAACACTCCAGTGAAACCTGGCGGGAGCACAAGTGGATAGCTGACTATCGGCTGCAGGTCCACTATTACAACGGAGATGTGATGAAGGTAGTAGTAGTAGTATTAGGTCTGAACATCGCCTCTGATGCTGCTGCATTGAATGTCTTCAGAGACTGCCTGGGAGGACTTGCTTGGCAAAAAAATTCTCTCTCTCTCTCTCTCTCTTTGTCTCTGTCTCTCTCCTCTATACACCCCCCCCCATTTTTGCATCCAGGTCCACTCACATCAAAATCCAGGCAGGTCCTCTCTCACCAACAGTCTCTGAGACTAGGCAGTCAGCAATGATGACATCATCAGAGGCGACTTTCAGACTGAAAACACTAATTAGTTCATGGGTTCCCACATGCTCCAACTCAATTGCCCAATTAAGTGAAAATTGCATCAGGCATCCACATTAATCTGGAGTCGGGGGGGAAACACGAAATGCAGATTACACGACCCCAACCCGACCCCAAGACAAAATCCAGCCCAATATCTTTTAACTGGTTTGCGACTTGGCAAAAACTCTATAAAGAAAGACTTGCATTTATATAACGCCTTTCACGACCTCAAAGCGCTTTACAGCCAATGAAGTACAGTCACTGCTGTAATGTAGGAAACGCGGCAGCCAATTTGTGTACAGCAAGCTCCCACAAATAGCAATCTGATAATGAGCAGCTAATCTGTTTTTTAGTAATGTTTACTGAGGGATAAATATTGAGCAGGACACCAGGGATAACTCCCCTGCTCTTCTTCGATATAGTGCTGTGGGATCTTTTACATCCACCTGAGAGAGAAGAAGGGGCCTCGGTTTAAAGTCTCATCTGAAAGTCGGCACCTCCGACAGTGCAGCACTCCCTCAGTACCGCCCCTCCGACAGTGCGGCGCTCCCTCAGTACCGCCCCTCCGACAGTGCGGCGCTCCCTCAGTACTGCCCCTCCGACAGTGCGGCGCTCCCCCAGTACTGCCCCTCCGACAGTGCAGCACTCCCTCAGTACCGCCCCTCCGACAGTGCGGCGCTCCCTCAGTACCGCCCCTCCGACAGTGCAGCACTCCCTCAGTACCGCCCCTCCGACAGTGCGCCGCTCCCTCAGCACTGCCCCTCTGACAGTGCGCCGCTCCCTCAGCACTGCACTGGAGTGTCAGCCTAGATTTTTGTGCTCAAGTCTCTGGAGTGGGACTTGAACCTACAATCTTCTGACTCCGAGGCGAGGGTGCTACCAACTGAGCCACGGCTGACTGCATATATCACAAAAGAGCTAAAGCTGCTGATGGCCTCCACTATGTAAGTTATAAAGTGTCGACTGCCATCTTTGAGATTTCGGCGCTAGTTGGGGTGTGAACAGAGGTCCTCACCAGCCCTGCATAATGCTGCTTGCCCTAAACAGTTTCTCCATGTGCTGCTCAGCAACCTACCGCAGTGCCCTCTCCGCTGCACTCTTATCGCCTTTATCATACCTTTAGTCTTTGTTCCTTTTTATACCAAGGCTTCTTAAAAACTTCCATATCTGCATTCTCACAAAGCTCTAGTGTCCACCTCCACTGATTGTACCTCCCACTCCCACCCCACAGCTCATATAATGACCAAAAGGTGAACACGTGACCCCTCAGTCATAGGGCAGCCATTTTAGTCACAGTCAGCAGGTAATGTCTCCATACAAAAATTCAAATTGAAGCATTAATTAAAAAGTTATTCATCTGATGTAAAGTCACTCCACTATAAAATAATAAATTTAATAATAAATTTAATACAATTTAGTGCAAAATTCCAAATTATATTAAAAATATATATATATAATTTTCAATCCTCTGGGACTGATTCATTTTTATTCTGATCGTGTTTTAAGATTAAGGACCAGATAATTCCAATTTATATTCAGGAGGTTGGCTCTGAATGCAGATGAAGGGTTATGATCCTCTGGCTCTGACCTACCCCTTGTCACCTGATTTCAGTGGTTGTGTTTGCTGGAGAAAGTTCAGAGCATGCAGTTACCGATTACCCTGAGTAATGAACAGTAAAAGATAACTCGGGTTTGGAAGATCGCAACTGTTGCTTTGAGTTCAGATCCAATCTTCTGACAAATAAATTCTTACTTTGAAGACGTCCAGAATTTTTTAAAAAAAGAATCTGAACGGTGAGATTGTATGGAGTTAATAGATTTATTTAAATAATTTTTGTTTTTTATATATTAACTAATTCAGTTTAATATCTTGAAACTTGTCCATCAGGTTTAAGGCACTTTTTAAAATTAATTAATAGAACATTTTCAGTTCAGGCAATAAGCTGTATTCCATTACCTAGATGCCTCAGCTGAACTGATAGTTTACATAAGAACATAAGAACATAAGAAATAGGAGCAGGAGTAGGCCAATTGGCCCCTCGAGCCTGCTCCGCCATTCAATAAGATCATGGCTGATCTGATCCTAACCGCCAATCTACTATCACAGAACCATCTCCTGAACCTAACAGTTTGTAGGGTATGTCCACCCCTCAGTCTTGCCTTTTTCCACTTTTATTCCTACTTCCCTGAAGCCACTGACTCCTGTTGGTGAATAGCGTATAGTTCCAGGCTCTGGTACCTTATTCAAGTCGCTGTTCTTCATGTGTGAACTTAGCCAGTGTGGCTATTTGACAGTAGGGGGCGTCACAGCTGAACTCGATCATGTTCATGCATGTGGATATCTGAGCCGGTGTCACAGAACAGCGAACAGCGAATGGGAATGCCGGACAATTTTTCCGCTCTTGACCCTGGCCCAGAGTCACCGAGGTGAGTTGTAGCGCCCGCTCTGCTATCCAGTGTGATCAGCAATCTCGGCACCGACTGGGAATAAAAATCTTGCTTGTGCTGATTTAATTCAGGATTGTGGTGGGTACGCGACACTGGTCTCTGAGTGTCCCTGGGTTAGGAAAGGGAAAATTCAGACATGGTTCCCGCTCCTGAACGCTTTACTGTGATCTCCTTCCCTAAGCTGAGGCACTGAGACCAATTGTGTCACCAGCACAGGGACCAGGGATTGAACTTGGGACCCTCTTGATAGGTTGGTACGACATCGCACATTGCTACTGAACCATTGAGACCTCGCCTCATAGTTTTCAAAAGTCATCTGAAGTAGATTGGAAAAATCAAAGGGATGTTGAAGTTAATCGTAGTTCTTTCGAAAGACTTACGGGAGGAAGGCAACCTCTTCATTAGAATGAGAAATCAGCAAGAACCTGAGATGGGTGAATAAGATAACGGAGGGAACAAAACCTGAAAAGTACCGCAAATGGGATAGAGGGGGGTGAATCTTTGGAATTCTCTACCCCAGAGGGCTGTGGAGGCTCAGTCGTTGAGTATATTCAAGGCTGAGATCGATAGATTTTTGAATATTAAGGGAATCAAGGGATATGGGGATAGTGCAGGAAAGTGGAGTTGAGGTAGAAGATCAGCCATTATCCAGTGTGTCAGGCTCCTGCTCCTATTTCTTATGTTCTTATGTAGAAACACGGAGGGCATGCTGGAAAACGTGGTCTGTGAGAAAGGGTACCCAGAGGAGAAGAGAAATGGACAATGGATGCTGGGCAAAATTGGAATAAAAAGAAAAATGGCAAATGCTGAAATAAAAACAGCAAAGCTGGAAACGGAAAGCATTTCAATCTGTCTGAAACTAGCTCCCATCTGAAACATTGATCTCTTTTTCTCTCTCTCTCTCTCTCTCTTTCAGATGCTGACTGACTTATTCATTTCCAACGTTTTCTGTTGGATAAGATTCAAACTGATAAATAGAGTTGAAGTACATAGATATTTCTGTGGAACTCTGCTACCCTGACCAGAAATAATGTAATAATTGCTATCGGTACTGTCACAGAAAAGAGAAATTGTGAGCAGTAATGAATACGAATTACACTATTTCATTAATTTTGCTATCAGTTGCAACATCCATCACTGTTTGTCTCGACTCAACACCATTTGTCAGATCTTCAGTTTCAGTATTCTGTGGCTGTACCAATCTATTACTGCCTGTCAAGGGAGCAGATTTTCCGAGAAAGGGTGGCTCAGTCAGTGTTTTTGCCATCCTTTTTAATTGTGAGGGTGACATTGTTTTTCTTTCCAAACCACATGGTCAAGAGGCTGATTGGGCAATCTGCTCCCAGGACTCTTCCTGCAGTGCTCTAAAACTGGTCACTCGGAGGTCCACAAAAGCAACACCTAGGATGACCACGTCTTGAATTTTACTTTCCTTTCCTACAGCAAAGCAATGAGCCTCCCCTGGGCACTTCAACCTGGGAATTCTGTCGTGCTCGACAATCCATGTAACCCAGGGCTGCCAACTCATTCAATTGGAGTGAAACTTTTAAAATCTTAATTTTAAAATCTTAATCTTAAATCTCCATAAACTTGAGGTCATCCAAAACTCTGCTGCCCGTGTCCTAACTCGCACCAAGTCCCGTTCACCCATCACCCCCTGTGCTCGCTGACTTACATTGGCTCCCGGTTAAGCAGCGCCTCGATTAAAAAAATTCTCACCCTTGTTTTCAAATCCCTCCATGGCCTCGCCCCTCCCTGTCTCTGTAATCTCCTCCAGCCCCACAACCCTCTGAGATATCTGCGCTCCTCTAATTCTGGCCTCTTGAGCATCCCTGATTTTAATCGCTGCACCATTGGCGGCCGTGCCTTCAGCCGCCTGGGCCCCAAGCTCTGGAATTCCCTCCCTCAACCTCTCTGCCTCTCTCTCCTCTTTTAAGACGCTCCTTAAAGCCTACCTCTTTGACCAAGCTTTTGGTCACCTGTTGCAATATCTCCTTAGGTGGCTCGGTATCAAATTTTGTTTTATAACACTCCTGTGAAGCGCCTTGGGACGTTTTCTTACATTAAAGGCACTATATAAATACAAGTGGTTGGTTGTTAATATAAAAATCTACACTATTTTGATGTACCTATTTCTGAAAAGCAAGTAACGACCCACATGTAACAGATTGAGCTGTTTTCCGCTTCCAGAATTGTCATTTTTATTTCAGATTTTCGCCCTTTGCGGGTTTTCTTTTTATTCCAATTCTGCTGAATACTGCCCAGCATCTTTTGCCCATTTCTCGTCTCTTCTCTGAATGCCATATTCTCGCAAACCATCTTTTCCAGCATGCCCTCTATGTTTCTGTCCATGGAGCTGGGCCATTCAGGAGGGAAATCGGGAAGTACTTTTTCCACAAAAAGGATAGTAGAAAACTGGAAAGCTCTCCCCAAAATGCTGTGAATGCTGGGCTAGTTGGAGCTTTCAAGACTGAGATAGATAGATTTTTTTGTTAGGTAAGGGTATCAAGGGATATGAAGCGAAGGCAGGTAAATGGAGTTGAGGTGCACATCAGCCATGACCTAATTGAATGGCGGAGCAGGCTCGAGGGGCGAAATGGCCTCCTCCTGTTCCAAATGTTCCTATCCCATTTGCAGTCATTTCAGCTTTTTCGTCCTCCGTGTTTTCACCCCTCTCAGGTTCTTGTTGCTTTCGCGTGCTAACTGTAGAGGTTACCTTGCTTTCATGTCTTTCAAAAGGAATTTCAGCATCGGTTTCCCGTATGTCATGCGATCCCTACCCTTAACATCTGATCTAAAATATGCTTGACTGCAACAGTTTATTGGTCCCAACTTGATCTCCGATTACCCAAATTCTTTTATTACTTTCTGTTCTGTTTATTACCATCTCGGTCGTCTTTTTTTTTTAGCATAGTCTCTCTATGCTTCTCCTTTGGCATCTGTCTCCAATCCTTTTCTCCTTTTTTTGTATGCATTAATTTCAGAAATGTTTTGAATACTAATGTTACAAATTGTGGAAATACTGCCAATTGCCTGCTGGTGGCACTGTTGAACTGACCAAAAAAAGCCTGTTCCCCCTTGGCTGGCTCTGTGGTGTTTTTCTTTCCAAATTCTAAACCATCCTATTCTCGAGACCATTATTTTTGCAGTGATTTTAGAAATGCAAAATGTCAAGACACAAAATGTATCGAGGTCTGCCATAAATCATCACCTGTGTAAATGTAGAGTGAGGTGGTTGCATAGTAATTGGCATCCAGACTCCGAGTCCCTCACCATTTGGGTAAATTAAAGGCAGGTTCTGAGAAACAGACTCTTTCAAGAGCGTTTCATTTTTATTAATGCTTTTAAAGATACTTTGCACAGTAGCCCAGGTCAGTTGCTCTGTAAGTAACGGCCCAGAAATACATGGAAAGAATAGAACCGTCTTGGGCCCTGTGCAGTCCATGTACACACATAGTGAGCTAGACACACAGACGCGCGCGCACACACACAGACACAGACAATCAGGAACATTTTTGTTTAAATAGTGAGTGCTGATGACCTCAACGTGTCAATTGGGATCATTCACTGAGACTTGCAGTATGAGCAAGAATGAGTTAAATTAACATTGTTAATGATGTAGATAGAAAGGGAGGGGTCCTTCAGCTTAAACTATTTGCATTTTAGTAACTTCCCCCTGTTTCAGTATCTTATTTAACCACCCCGCCCCCCCACTACCACCAACTTGGTCTACGGTTATTCGCGTTCAATCACAATTTTTGGTAACTTTGTTTCGGAATGGATTTCTTGGTGGGAATTGGATTGAAGAGATCTGTGTTTTCATCTACTGCTTTATGTCTGTGATCCTTAATTGACTCTCACCCATTATCTCAGTCCAGATTACTTTTTTTTAATGTTTTGTGCTCATCAAGTTGAGGGATGTTTGTGCTGAAAATCTGGGGGAAGAAAAATACAAAGTTCTGGAAATTCACAGCAACATAGAATCTTACAGCACAGAAGGAGGCCATTCGGCCCATTGTGTCTGTGCCGGCTCTTTGAAAGGGCTCTCCAGTTAGTCCCACTCCTCCCCCTGTTCTTTTGAATCTATTGAATCTGCTTCCACCACCCTTTCAGGGAATGCATTGCAGATCAGAACAACTCATGTAAAAATGTTTCTCCTCATCTTCCCCTTGATCAACATCTGAAAGATAAAGTCAGTATGATGCTGTGGACCTCTTGTGCACTTTCATGATTTTCTATTTTTATTTCTTGGCTCCAGATGTGTGTGTGTGTGTGTGTGTCTCAAAAATGATAATTTGAAAATGATTATTCTATCCCAAGTTCCTACTCACTTTTTTTCGACTGTCATGTTTTGCCCATGGCCGCTAGACTTTATGCCGATGAATATTTTTGAGTCTGCGTGGATAGCTCCGGGACTGTTTACAATACCTTTTTGTCATGTATTTTTCCATTTGATTTGTTAAGTGTTTTCACTGAACCGCTGAGACTATTACCCAATTCTCCTTTCCGCAATATGTCTGTAAATAGGATTTGACATTTGTATTAAGCCTACAGTGTGCCAGATGCATGTGTCAAGCTCCCCTGGTTAAGGTAGTGAGTGGTTGTGATATCCAGACCAGGAATGACCCAGGTTCGATCAACAGACAGTGCTGCGTTAGCCGATCTAATCGGGGTGGCGGTAGGTGCATTACAACTGCCTTCTGCGTTATGGTGCTCGTAAGAAATTCATCCAGGGTTCCTGCTTCTGGTATATTGATGCCTGCTAAAGTCAAGTGAGACCTGATCTGACTTGGCTGCAATGCCGATAGCAAAATACTGCGGATGCTGGAAATCCGAAATAACAACAGAAAACGCTGGAAAAACTCAGCAGGCCAGGCAGCATCCGTGGAGAGAGAAACAGAGTTAACGTTTCAGGTCGAAGACCTTTCGTCAGCTGTAATGCCCTTCTCTTTCCACCAGCCCCCCCACCCCGACCCAAAACATGGTAATCTGTCCTGCTGATGTTCATTGTCTAGGCTTACATATGAAAAATGATGACTTGGACAATGGCTGGCTCCATGGAACCATAACCCAGAAAAAGAGGGGGAAAATTGACAGGAAAAGAATTTTTAAAGACTGAAGCTCATTTATTACCAGGGTCTTTTAGAGTTCTGTGGTACCTCAAAGCCAGTTTCTGTGACAGCTCAACCAAGTTCTGCAGAGAAAGAATGTGGATTCGGTCGTGGGTCGATCCAATTTGAGGCACATTACTATGTGGTCTACACATTTATATCTTAAAGATATTGTAACAGCGAAGTGTGGCAGGAAAATAACAAAGAAGCTGCTGACAACCTCTGGGCAGCATATCATTACAATTGAAAAATAAAACAGACGGGATATTGACGTAACATCATTTTGCGGAAAAAAGCAAACAAAAAACTTGTCAATTTTAATATGTATCCTCTTATTACACCCACAAATTGCTAACACAATCCTTAGAACATTATCATAAAGGAAAAACATGTTCACTTAAAGCTCATTTTCTTTCCAATCGTAGCCGGAGCGTCTCCAGCAGTGGCTTCTCTTCCCACCCTCACAATCCCCCAAGAATCGATCCTTGTCCCCCTCCTCTTCCTCATCTGCATGCTGCCCCTTGGCAACTTCATCCCAAGGCATGGGTGAGTTGAGTTTCTGACCCCCTATCCTCTCTGTTATGAAGACAGCCTACTTCCACCTCTAACATTGTCCACTTTAGTGCCTGCCTCAGCCCATCGGTTGCTGAAACTCCTATCCGTGCTTTTTTCACCTCCAGACTCAACTATTCCAATGCCCTCCTGGCCGGCCTCCCACCCTCCATGTTCTGTAAACCTCACCTCAACCAAATCTCTGCTATCCGTATCCTATCCTACACCAAATCCCGTTTACCTGTCTATCCTTGCAGACACGGTGGCATAGTGGTTAGCACTGTTACCTCACAGCGCCAGGGACCCGGGTTCGAATCCGGCCTCGGGTGACTGTCTGTGTGGAGTTTGCACATTCTCCCCATGTCTGCGTGGGTTTCCTCCGGGTGCTCCGGTTTCCTCCCACAGTCCAAAGATGTGCGGGTTAGGTTGATTTGGCTATGATAAATTGATCCTTAGTGTTAGGGGGATTAAATACGTGGGGTTACGGGGATAGGGTGGGATATGTGTCGGTGCAGGCTCAATGGGCCGAAATGGCCTCTATCTGCACTGTGGGGATTCTGTGAAAAACAAAAACCTACATTGGCTCCCCAATGCCACCAATTTAAAATTCTCAGCTTCACGTTTAACTCCCTTCATGGCCTTGCACCTCTCTATCTCTGTAACCTCCTCCATCTCTACAACTCCCCCAGAACTCTCCATTTTTCTGACATTGGCTTCTTGTGCATGCCCCCTCTCTTTGCCCCACCATTGCTGTCTGTGCCATCAGCCCGCTAGGTCCCATGCTCTGAATTAGTCTCCCTAAACCACTCTGCCTCTCCACCTTTTAAGACCCTCCTGAAAACCCACCTTTTTGACCAAGCTTTTGCTCACCCCTCCTAATATCTCAGTCTCTGCCTCAGCGTCTAGTTTTGTCTGATTACGCCTCTGTGAAGCGCCTTGGGACGTATTTTCTATGTTATAATTGCATGTTTTTTTTAAGAGCACGACGTGAGAAAAAAGTATTAAAAATAAACTTATAAAAATGGTATATTAAATCACACATAACAGATCTGTAGGAAGTTAAGTTAAACAACAACTTGCATTTATATAGCGCCTTTAACGTAGTAAAACATCCCTTAATTTAAAAAAAAAGTACCCTTAGCAGTAGAACAGTAATCTTTTGTAGATGGTGCTGTTCATTAACAGTTATTGTTGTAAGTCCTGCAGAGCAGTAGTGGAACTGTATCCGAGAGCTGGCCTTTTATATGCTCCCCAGAGCTCGTCAATGCCTTTGTTATTTTCCCACTGTTCTTTGCTGTGCTGCCATCTGATTGGTTCATGGATGTCAAGTGCTATTTTTGAAGTGCCGACAAAGCAGTTCTATAACCCAGCGGCCATTTTGTGATCTTTATTTTATTAAAGGTAAAAATGGGTTTTCCATTGTGTGGGGGGGAGAGAACGTCTGTGGTTAGTTCGGCAAGCGATGCTGCAGAATTGCAGAGCGCTAGGGGGTTCTTGTCTAATCTTACTTGGAACAATAACAAGGTAACACGTCGGGTTGAAATGGGAAACAGGAAGACACTGATCAAATGAGGCTATACGTATCTCTCCACAGTTGCTGCCTGACCTGCTGAGTATTTCAGATTTCCAGCATCCGCAGTATTGTGCATTCGTATTGGGCTATAAGTATGGCTGGGTTGAAATCCATACCCGTCACGGTCTCTTATCCATAACTCATTCTTTCCCAGGACCTCAAAAACTGTGAAACTCCTTAGTTCGCTCAGTCATCCCTTCATCCTGCAGTTCATGACCAACTTTGCAGAGGATAGTAAAATAGGAGGCATAGTAAATAACGTTGAGGACCGAAGAAAGCTTCAAGCAGATGGTGGGATGGGACAAAGAGTGGTAGATGGAATTTAATATCGGTAAATGTGAGGTGGTACATTTTGGTTAAAAAAAGAAGTAATGTACTTCGAATGGGAGAAAGCTGGGTGATGTGGAAGAGCAGAGGAATTTGGGATTTCTATGGATAAGGCCATAAAAAAGCTGATGGAATACTGGGTTTTATGGCAACAGGTATAGAATATAAAAATCAAGATGTAATGTTAAATCGATATAAATTTTTAGCAAAATGAGGGTTGGTGTACTCTGTGCAATTTTGGGCTCCATATTATAGGAAGGATGTTAAGGCAATAGAGAGGGTATGGTGCAGACTCACTCGGATGCTGCCTAGTATGAGGAAATACAAATATGCATGACTTGGGGCTGTTTTCTTTCGGACAGTGGAGATTATGGGGTGGATATGAAGCCAGTGGAACAGAGCAGATAGAAATTGACCATTTCCAGTGATTGAGAAGGTGAAACTTTTTTTTTTTACGCAGAGGGTTGTGAGGCTGTGGAACGTCAGTGATTGAAGCAGTGACCTATTTCAAAGTTTACAAATTAGGTTAGATAGGTGGTTGAAGGACCTCGGACCCACTTACCTGTGGGCCGGTGAGACGCCATCACGCACTCCTCTTAGCCGACAGGCTCTCATCGCCTCGCCGGCTGCATTGGGCCTCACCATTCAGGCACAGGGAATGTACTCTGCACCCCAAATTTCTGGCCCATAAGATTGTGAAGTGTGTGGGGGGGGTAAAAAGGAAAATCTGAAATATTAAAATTAAATTGTGATAGTAGGACAAAGTAATACAGGTTTAAACTAGTAAAACGTAAATTTACTATGGATGTCAGGAAATTATTCTTCACACAAGGAGTGGTCATCACAAGGAATGGACTCCCAGATGGAGTAGTGGAGTTGAAAACTACAGTTGTACAGGGCTTTGGTGAGACCACACCTGGAGTACTGTGCACAGTTTGGTCTCCTTATCTGAGGAAGGGTATACTTGCCTTAGAGGCGGTGCAACAAAGGTTCACTAGATTGATTCCTGGGATGAGAGGGTTGTCCTATGAGGCGAGATTGAGTAGATTGGGCCGATACTCTCTGGAGTTTAGAAGAATGAGAGGTGATCACATTGAAACATATAAGATTCTGAGGGGGACTGACAGGGTAGATGCTGAGAGATTGTTTCCCCTGGCTGGAGAGTCTAGAACCAGGGGTCACAGTCTCAGGATAAGGGGTCGGCCATTTGGGACTGAGATGAGGAATTTCTTCACTCGGAGGGTTGTGATTCTCTGCCCCAGAGGGCTGTGGATGCTCAGTCGTTGAGTATATTCAAGGCTGAGATCGATAGATTTTTGGACTCTAGGGGAATCAAGGGATATGGGGATTGGGCGGGATATGGGGATTGGGCAGGAAAGTGGAGTTGAGATAGAAGATCAGCCATGATCTTATTGAATGGCAGAGCAGGCTCGAGGGGCCGTATGGCCGACTCCTGCTCCTATTTCTCATGTTCTTATGTTCTTAAAACCTTGGAATCGTTTAAGAAATAATTGGCTACCATAATTAGGTGACTTTAGGGTCTTTCTAGCTGGATGAATTAAGATGCTTCAAAAGGCCCTTCTCGTGTATAATTATCTTGTAATTCACTGTGAGCTTTTCCCTAAGTGAAGGAAAGAGAGAAACACAGGGACTAGAAGGAAAAAGAAGTATAAACCGCAATAATTATTTAGCCGAGAGGGCAGGCAGGCAACGTGTTTCATTTCCTCCCTGCTTCGGTGGAAAACGCAAAAGAAAGCGATGTGGATTGACGCCCTCAGATTTTGTTTTCTCTCCCATTCTGTGGGGAAGTGCCAGATTTTTCCAGTGATACAGCTGAAATTGAGAATTGGTCCATAAGAGGAACCATGATTGCCAACATCAATACGTAAATTTGCTATTTGTTTCAAAGGCAGAATTACATTCAGTCATGGGCAACGCAGATTTTCTGTATGTGTGATTTATCTTTTAATATCAGCTTCAAAGTTTACTTATCTGGATGATGAATCATGGTACTTATAAGATCACAAGGCATGTTATGCTGATGATGCATTGAATATGCTTATTTCACATTGTAACTTGAAATTTAATCTCTGATTTGTCTTGCTTCATCAGTTCCCTATCCTTGCATCTCCGTCCCTGATCCAAGTCAGTTTTAACCTTTTATCTAAGTGCAAAGAAGGTACTAATCTAAATGAACTGGACCGTGTTTCTAATTGAACAGAAACTAGAATTTCCAGTTCATTTGTACTAAAGGGAAGGTTAAGTGAGTGTTCGCTGCATTCTCACTTGAAGGGAAGTTATTGTGCGTTGTGGGGGAAGGAATTAATTCTTGTGTAACTGGTTCTTGGGGACGTTCCTGCTCTGAAAATTGCATTTGGGAGTTGCTAAAACGGTTTGAAAAAAAAAAACCTAAAATGGGACTTAAGATGAAAGGAACATTAATTTATTTCCCAGATCTGGAGGCATTTTAGTAGACTAATACCACTATCACAGCAGCCTCTAAATAAGTAATTTCTTCCTCGAAGTCATGAAAAAACAGGTCCTGGGCAAATAAAAACTCCCTCTTTCGTTGCTGAGTTGGGCATGTTTAAAAAAAAAATTGCTGATGGCAAACTGTGAAGGATTAAAAGTTCAGGGGACCTTGGACCTATAGTCCTATGAGCCGGGTTCAATTGGTTGAATTTGAGAAAAGGGTTGTAGCAAAATAATGGGCATGACGGGGCTAATGCTATACAGATGGTTAACGATGTGATGGCTATTGAGGGGACTGAAAGACTAAGTGCAGATGTCACTGCATTTAAAGCCCTTTTAATTAAAAAAAAAATGCAGTGGGTTACGCACAATGAACTGGGAGTGCGTTCAGCTTCAGCACATCACAACAAAGTCCCCTCTTCCGGTGTCACTCAGGATTTATTGGACCCCCCTACTCTTTAACAATGTGTGCGGCTGACTTTAACAGGCATGTATCTGTAGTTACACTAGAAGGCCTTTGTAAGAAGACAAAGTAACTGTTTTGCCTATTACAGTCTGTTTAGAAAGTGTCTCTTTTTTTTACAGAGTTAGTTGTACTTTTAACAATTTTTCCTCTGGAATTTGTTGAACTTTTTAATTATAACGAGTACTGCAAACCTTATTTAAATCTTTCTCATTGGCAATTAGAAAAAAAAACTTTAAAAAAAATGTGGATAACTTGTCAATTAGTTTGCTGAATATTTGACATGAAAATTAATTTGATGCCTATTTTTCATTGTTGCCCAAAAGGAACTATTTTCTTGGGGTGGGGTGGGGGGAGGGGAGGGGTGTTGGATAAGAGATGCAGATACTTGAAATACAAATACTTAAAATATGCAATCCTTTAGTACAAGTAACAAGTTATTTGCTACTTTGGTTAAAATGATTTCCAACAGTGGTGTGTTACTCTTCGAACTGTGTTTGAGTGAGATTGTTTGGCATGGAGAATAATTCTGACTGTTGGGCCGTAGTAAGAACTTGATCGTGTATGTGAGGGGCAACTCAAGGAGTGGATGACTGCGATCAGTCCATATAATAAAAACAGAAAATGCTGGAAATACTCAGCAGGTCAGGCAGCATCTGTGGAGAGAGAAACAGAGTTAACGTTTCAGGTGGATGACCTTTCGTCAGGTGTTGATTAATTGTGAAATTAAGTGATAAAAATAAGGGAGATGAAATCATTTTTAAATGATCTCAACTCCAAGAGAATGGATCAAGGAACATCAATTTGAAAAAAATAATTAGTTCACGAGATGTGGGCCTCGCTGGCAAAACTGGCATTTATTATCCATCCCTAATTGCCCTTGAGATGGTGGTGGTGAGCCACCTTCTTGAACCGCTGTAGTCTTTGTAGCAGTTTGTTACAACGGAGTGGCTTGCTAGGCCATTTCAGAGGGCAGTTAAGAGTCAAACACATTGCTGTGGGTCTGGAGTCACAGATAGGCCAGACCAGGTAAGGTTTCCTTCCCTAAAGAACATTAGTGAACCAGATGGGTTTTTACAACAATCCGGTAGTTTCATGGTCACCATTACAGATTTACTTAATTAACTGAATTTAAATTGCCCAGCTGCCGTGGTGGGATTTGAACTCGCGTCTCCAGATCATTAGTCCAGGCCTCTGGATTACTAATCCAGTAACATAACCACTATGCTACTGTACAGCTGTTGCACACTCTATAAAACCAACAAGTCATAATTGCACATGCTTAAAAAAATGCATGTACAAAATGGAATAAAACAAGGATAGGCATACTTAGAGAGAATGATAGAAACTGTGAGACATACAGAATAGAGGAGCCAAGAGTCAAGGAGAGAGTTACCCAGAGGGAGAGAGTCAGAAACAAATCCAGTTTTAATTGGCAGCATGTTTTAAAATGCCCATGATCTGCCTCTCAGCCCTCCTGACATTGAATATTAAATTGTTAGCAGTTGGAACACGCACTGCAGTGTTTCAAAACCTCTTCCCCAGTCCTGCTGGAATTCCATGAACACTCTCCTTGGACCACGCCCTCCCATTCCCACATTGGAGGGCTGCCTCCAGACCTTTAGACCTCCTTCTCCATTTCTGCCAGATCCCAGGAATCATCATTTCAGTGATCCAATGATCATCGAACCTCCCTCTTTAGTGTTCCCAAGACCCCCCCCCACCCCGCTCCATCCCAGTGCTCCGAACCCTAGGAATGCATCAAAGGCAGTTATCACCATTAGCACACTACCTTTGAAGGTGCTTGGGATCTTTGTGCACCAGTCGCTGAAGGTAAGCATGCAGGTGCAGCAGGCGGTTAAGAAGGCAAATGGTATGTTGGCCTTCGTAGCGAAAGGGTTCGAGTACAGGAACAAGGATGTCTTGCTGCAGTTGTACAGGGCCTTGGTGAGACCACATCTTGAGTATTGTGTGCAGTTTTGGTCGCCTTATCTGAGGAAGGATGTTCTTGCCATGGAGGGAGTGCAGCGAAGATTCACCAGGCTGATACCTGGGATGGCAGGAATGACGTATGAGGAGAGATTGGGTCAATTGGGCTTATACTTGCTGGAGTTTAGAAGAATGAGAGGGGATCTCATTGAAACTTATAAAATTCTAACAGGACTAGACAGACTAGATGCAGGAAGGATGTTCCCGATGGCCGGGGAGTCCAGAACCAGGGGTCACAGTCTAAGGATAAGGGGTAAGCCATTTAGGACTGAGATGAGGAGGAATTTCTTCACCCAGAGAGTGGTGAACCTGTGGAATTCTCTACCACAGAAGGCAGTAGAGGCCAATTCATTAAATATATTCAAGAAGGAGTTAGATATATTTCTTAAGGCTAAAGGGATCAAGGGATATGGGGAGAAAGCAGGGACAGGGTACTGAATTTGGATGATCAGCCATGATCTCATTGAATGGCGGAGCAGGCTCGAGGGGCTGAATGGCCTACTCCTGCTCCTATCTTCTATGTTTCTATGTTTTCATAGTCAGAGTCGAGTTGAGAGGCGTAGAAGGTTCTAAGCTCAATGTTGGCCATCTAATGGACCAAGATTCACAGATGCAGTAAAAGGGAAGACCGTTGCTCACAGATTGTGGGTTTCTATTTCAGCAGTGGCCTTCCGGGAACCCCAAGCACCGATGTAAAAGTGCCAGTGACTGCTAAGAGCTGTGCCAAACTGCCTTAGATGATGTCTCTCCAGTTCTTAATTTTGTATCGGGAATGCCCAGTCTTTGGTGTCTCTCTCCAGATGGCCGACATCTGAAAAATCAAGGTCACATCCGCCCTGTTTATACGGCAAAGCAGATTCAGCAATACTGGCATAACCGGTGTGTACTGAGCCATGTTTGCAACTTTATTGTTGGAGCATGGCCTGTACAGGTCAGTGATGTCAAACATGTAGCCTTTCCAGGACCAGATCAAAAAGGTAGATTCAGCAGCAAGTGCCACTGCGGGCAACAATTTACCTGCTCCACCAAGAGCGCGTTCACTCCACTTAGAGTGAAATAACCTCTTGAGGAGGGGTTTGATGTCTTTGATGGCACTGCTGCTGCATAGTTTATGCTGTGAAAGTGCTTCCTGTAAGATAAATGGGGTATAAAATGAATTACAGAGCAGCTTATTGCAAATTTACATTTGTGAATTATCTTGTTCCTTTTTGCGCAGGTAAGAAATAATCCCTGAAAGGCTTTGCGGACCACTTTTATATTTAGCAGTTCCTCAGAAATCCTCCTGTGTGTTAATACAATTTCAAATTGTGTGCAGACCAAGAAGCACGTCCCCATTGCCTGTACAAATTATTTGTGGAGCTTTGCTCTGTGTGCTTAGAACCAGCTGCTGATGTGAGTGCCTTAAGCACTCCTCGTCGGTAATGTAGGCTTGAGATTAAATAAAAGGTTTCATTTAGGATTCCACGACTAATCTGTTAGAGAAGGTGGGAACTTCAGCAACAGCCTAATTGAAGTGCTCCATTTATTTCGGCATTTCTTTGAAGTGAGAGATGTACTCGCTGATCTCTGGGGCATTTTGAACTCTGAATAAATTCTTCTTCATTTTTTAAAAGTAACAGCAGTGGCGACGAGGGCTCGAGTTTGAGAGATTCTTTTACAGTGAACTTGAGTTCTGATTGAGCGTGTTATTTTTCTTTTGATTTTGCACATTAGGGCAGAAATTGTGAGGGTTTGCTGCTGATGCAATGTCTTGTGACTTGGGGTTGTAGCCCTATTTTCGATCCACGCTCTGGTCTAATGAAGATGTGCACTGGCAACAGAGCTTTGCTTTTTCTGCCTCGTATTCTAGTCTTCGTTACCTCAGCAAGTGAACCGTAAATGTTTTTATAATTGGGTAACCTGACTGAAGGACCAAGGCATTATAGGGTGGGACATGACCAAGATTGAAAAATAATACAAGATAGAAGAAAAAGGTCATCAGAAAGTAGTGATTAGATGACGCCAAGATTGCGTCTTAAAATTGTGGGCTGGGATCAGATTGTACAGTTTGGGGCTGTCGTGCACTGTGCCAAAGAATGGTAGGTTCAAGCTTGTTGTTTCCCAACGGTGAATTACTGATATAACAACAGAAAATGCTGGAAAAACTCAGCAGGCCAGGCAGCATCCGTGGAGAGAGAAACAGAGTTAACGTTTCAGGTCGAAGACCTTTCGTCAGAACTGAAAAAAAGCAGGAAATGAAATAGATTTAAAGCAAGGATAAAGCTGGGAAAAGGGGGAGGGGATGAAAGAACAAAAGGAGAGATTAAGAGACATTGAGAGACATTAAGAGATGATCAAGGCAAGAGGAGGTGTTAATGTGACAGGTTGAGGCTAAATGAAGTGTGAAATGCACTGGCAGAATGAAGGACAGCTGCCAGCTTCTGGGAGGGAAAAAAAAGGGGGGGGGGCAAACAAAAGGGTGGATGAAAAAATAAAATATAAATGTGATAGGGGCTGAGGTTATGATCTAAAATTGTTGAACTCGATATGAAGTCCAGAGGGCTGTAGGGTGCCTAAACGAAAGATGAGGTGCTGTTCCTCGAGCTTACGCTGAGCTTCCGTGGAACAGTGTAATAGGCCGAGGACGGTGAGGTCAGAGTGGGAGTGGAGCGGAGAATTAAAGTGACAGGCCACCGGGAGCTCGGGGTCCCCCTTACGGACTGAACGGAGGTGTTCCGCAAAGCGGTCGCCCAATCTGCGTTTGGTCTCCCCAATGTAGGATTGCTATCGTATTGGTGAATTACTGATGTTGCTGCCACTGAGGAGCTGAGGTACTTGCTGATCAGAGGTTAGGTACTTTCCCACAGGAAAGGAGAAGAAAATCAAGGGATTGAGTTAGTCTTGGTCATTCTTGTGAAGTAAAAATAGAACGTGATGGAAAGACTGGAGTTGGTCATTCAACATCTGAAAGAGAAAAGACAGATGAACATTTTGCGTGAGGCTCTTCTTCAGTACTGGTTTCTGATCCCGCCTGAAACATTAACCTGTCTTTGCGATGCTGATAGACCTGTGCATTTTCAGAATTTGCTGTTTTTATTTCAGATATACAGCCAGCATTCAATGTTTTTTTTAAATTTCCATCGCTCTCATGCCTATGGCTGGATCAAAATCGCTGGGAGCAGGTCATATCCCACCCTCTCTTCAGGGTAGTGGTGCATTCCATTGAGAGTCTCTTAAAACCTTGAATAAACACTCAAAATTGTTTAATTCTTAAATATTTGTCCAGATATATGATCGAAGATAAATGAGCTTCGCCGTGTGACCGTCCTCCCACAACAGAACAGAAAACATTGGTCGATCTATCTTCTCTTTCTGTAGAAACTAAAAGTTCCCACCCCCACCCACCTTTCGCCAGTGATGCATTATCGTGATTATAAAGAGTGATGGCACAATCTGATGTATTCCCCTTTAATTTTTTTTTTTGGCTATGCTGTAATTTTTGATATACTGTGCTTTTAATGATTTTTGTGCTAAATGGCTAGCCGAAGACAGTGTAGTTAATAAAACGGTATTTTAAAGTTGTCTGTGACGTAATTACTGCAGATTTATGGAGGAATTATTAGCCGCTGAGTACAAGGAAATTGTATGTTAAGAATATGTTATATTACTTTGGAGTTGTGAAATTAACGGGGATGGAGCCCTCTGTCGTAATTTGCATGCCATTATGATTTACTGATATGTTCACATCTGAAATATTGCCAACTAATCTGCAGGCACTTTCATATTATAAAACTGCAGCCAATGGCATTGCATGGTTCCCTTGCCATGAGCTGCACTTAGAAATATAAAACTGATTGACTTATCTTGTTTGGGTAGCAGCAGCAGAGACTCGCTTTCCTGGCAGGCCTTGTAAACCGGTACCAGATTTTTTTTGATCTGGCTGCAGAGACTGGGTCTGGGTGAAAATGCAAATTGGGAAGCCGGTATTGTCACTGTTCTTTCAATGTCCTCATGGATAAAGGCACAGCCTACTAAGAGGATAAGCTGCGAAGACCGGCAAGATCCCAGGATCAATCCCAGTCTGTATCAGCTGAGCCACAGTTGGAACAGTGCAATTGGTCTCTTTGCCCCTGGCCTAGGGAGGGGAAAAGTGAATTAGGCTCCAGCTCTTGATTAATATCCAGTGACCTTTCCTAGAAGTGTGTGAACACATGAAGTGAAGGGAGTTGGGTGAGGTATCTGCAGGAAGAGGTTGAATTTCCCCCTTCAAGGGTAATGTACCACATCTCCTTGTGATTGCTTCTACACTGGCATTGCAAGAGGTCTGGAGGTGCAGGTCAGCTGATTGTTCTGTCTAGTTTAAACTGGTAATTGACATCCAATGAAGTCCTAAATAGAGGCAAGAGGAGACCGACAATAGATTGTATCCAGCTTGCAACTGATCAAAGGAGCAATGGACTACGTTGGAGCTCCAGTGTGCAGCATCACAGAGTGGTAGGAAGTGGATTTCTGCCCACAATTCCTATTGCATGGAATTAATTAGCCTCGGCGATAACTTGCATTTATATAGCACCTTTAACGTAGGCACTTCATAGGAACATTACCAGACAAAATGTGACCCCAAGCCATAGAAGGCAATATTAGGACAACTTGGTCAAAGTGATTTAAGGAGTCTTAAAGGAGGACAGAGGCGGAGAGATTTAGGGAGGAAATTCCAGTGTTTTGGGCCTAGACAGTTGAAGGCATGGCTGCCAATTGAGGGACGAAGGAAATTGGGGATGCACAAGGGGGCAGAATTGAAGGAACACAGATCTCGGAGGGTTGTAGGGCTGGAGGAGGTTCCAGAGCTGGGGGGTGGGGGGAGGGAAGGGTGAGGCCAAGGAGGGATTTGAACACAAGGAAAAGAATTTTAAACTTAAGGCTTTGCTGGACCGGGAGCAAATGTAGGTCAGTGAGCAGAGGGGTGATGGGTGAACGGGACTTTGTTCGAGTCACGATACGGGCAGCAGAGCTTTGGATGAGCAGAAGTTTATGTAGGGTGGTAGAGCAGAGGCTGGCCAGGAGAGCATTGTAATAGTTGAGTCTGGAGGTAACAAAAGCATGGATGACTGTTTCAGTAGCAGATGGACTGAGGCAGGGGCATAACAGGTGATATTATGTAGGTGGTCTTGGTGATGGAGAGGATATGTGGTCAGAAGCTCAGGGTCAAGTCGGATGCCGAAGTTGCGAACAGTCTGGTTCAGTCTCGGGCAGTGGCCAGGGAGGGGAATATAATCAGTGGCTAGGGAATGGAGTTTGTGCCGGGGGCCAAAGACAATGGGCTGGATTTTGATACTGGGGCGGGTTGGGGTCGTGTCATCCGCATTTCGTGTTATCCACCCGCCTGCAATTGAATGTGGGAGATTGATGCAATTTTCACTTAATTGGGCAATTGAGTTCCAGCATGTGGGAACCCATGAACCAATTAGTGGTTTCAGTCTGAAAGTCGCCTCTGATGATGTCATCATTGCAGGTCAGAGACTGCCTGGTCTCAGAGATTGCCTGGCCTTTGCTGTGAGAGGACCTGGATGCAAAATGAGCAGCATCTCAGAGAGAGAGAGACAGAGAGAGAGAAAGAATTTTTTTCCCAACAAAGTCCTCCCAGGCAGTCTCTGAAGACATTCAATGCAGCAGCATCAGAGGCGACTTTCAGACCTAATACTACTACTACCTTCATCACAATACTACTACTACCTTCATCACATCTCCGTTGTAATAGTGGACCTGCAGCTGATAGTCAGCTATCCACTTGTGCTCCCGCCAGGTTTCACTGGCGTGTTTCACATCAGGCGTACTTCACGTCGGAAAAGGGTTAAACTAGCTAAAACGTTTCAAAATGGCATTACAGAGCCAATTTAGGGCTTGTTAAGGGCTTTAATGGCCTCTCCCGCCTCTTGGAGGCGGGACGGAGTCGGGAACCCCGCGACCGATTTTGTCAAAATTGCGTGGAGGCGGAATGGAGTCGGGATGGGGTCGGGACCCCCGAATCTGCAACTTCAACCCCCCACACGCCTCCAAACCTGACTCCACGGGTCATTGAAAATCCAGCCCAATGGCTTTGGTCTTCCCAATATTTAAATGGAGGAAATTTCTGCTTATCCAATACTGGATATCGGACAAGCAGCGTGACAAATAATGGGACCGTGGAGGGGCTGAGAGAGTTGATGGTGAGGCAGAGCTGGGTGTTGTCAGCATTCATGTGGAATACATATGGGGAAAAATTCGGTTGCTTTGCGCCTCCCGTTAGCGCTCTAAGAGGGCGCAAAGCAACTAGCGCCCGGGCGCGGCGATGTTTGTGCCGCTAGCAAAATTGACCAGACATTTTGCGGCGGCGCTAAACACTACCGCCACGATCTCCTGCGCCTGCAGATCGTGACATCAGTCGAGTGTGCAGCGCCCCGGACCGGATATTGAGTGGCGCCCCCTGCCTTTCCGCCTGCCGCTAGCAGCGACAGGTTGAGGGGAACGTTTTGCAGTCGAGAAGGGACTGGGGGAGCGCTATTTAAAGGCAGCTGCTTCCTGCCTTTTTTTGTCGGTGACATTTTTGCACCACGCATTCTGAGAGAGAGCGACTTCTGGAGAGATTCAACGCTGTGTAAAGGAGTTTTGGATACTGAGCAGCACTTTGCAGGTTCATTTTGATTTGACCTTCCTTGCATCGATTTAGAAGAGACTATGGGGGCTGCACTCTGAGCTCTTTCCCTGGGCCTCTCCATTGTTCTTTCCAGCAGAATTGATGTACAGGTCTGTCCAGGCCGAGATTGAAGGCTGCAATGAGCAGGGTGTGGATGGAGAGCAAGATCGACCCTCCCCTTTAAGAACTGGTCGGCGCCATTGTGTCTGTGTTCCATTGCTGACTGACATCACATGAGCTTCGCCAGCGCCCTGAGGTAGCGCCTTGCTCCTCGGCGTTGGCGCCTTAAGAGAGGTGTGTAGCGCCTGATTTAGCGCTCCAATCACCTTCAGGGGCGATAGAAGCCAAGTTTGCAGTCGGAGGCGATAATTAGCGCCAGGCGGTAAATTTTGCGCCCGGCCGATAATTGCGCCCCAAACGGGGCGATACCGAATTTCTCCCCCATTGTGTTTTCAGATGATGTCGCCAAAGGCCAGTGTGTAGATGAGAAATAGGAGGGGGCTAAGGTTGATCCTTGGGGGACCCAGAGGTAACGGTGCAGGAGACTTTGCCAGGAGATTCTCTGGCTATGACTGGATGGATGATAAACCAGGTGAGAGCAGCTGGATGTTGGAGGAGAGGCGTTGGAGGAGGATGGTGTAGTCAACCATATCAAAGGTTCCAGACAGATCGAGAAGGATGAAGGAGGGACAGTGCACCACAGTCACAGAGTATGTCATCTAGGACTTTGATAAGGGCCGTTTCAGCAATGTGGCAGGGGCGGAAACCTGATTGGAAAGTTTTAAACATGGAGTTGTGGGAGAGATGGGTACAGTTGGGAGGCGACAACACATTCAAGGACTTTGGAGAGGAAAAGGAGGTTGGAGATGGGACGGTAGATTGCTAGGACAGAGAAGTCAGTGGATTTTTTGAGGAGTGGGGGTGATTACGGCAGATTTGAAAGTTCAAGATGCAGTTGTGGGGAGGTGCTGAGTAGAGGCCAGACGTTTCTTACAGGCAAAGTAGAAGAATCAACAACAATAACTTGCATCGATATCGCACCTTTTATGCAGTAAAACGTCCCAAGTTGCTTCATTTCAGTGGAAGAGTCACCTCATTTTACTCTCACACACTTCATAAACCCTGGTCATAGAGTGTTGTTGGCAGAGCCTGGGAGCAGGTCTCATTATCTTCTGGCCAAGGGAGGTTGTGTGGTATCGGGAGACTTTGGAGAAAAATATAATTCACAAAGTTTAAGTTACTAGTGATGGCAGTAAGCACTGAGTCTTTATTTTTTAAATTTTATTTTGAAGAGAACAAGGAAATTTTCACATTTGTATGTACAAGGAAAAAAAGTCAGCATGTTTCAGTCTGAACACACACTTAACATTGAAATTTCAAGGCACCTACAAAAAGAGGCCAAAGGGCTTCACAATGCACTTTGGTTTTGTCTTCTGAAAATCCTTATTTCGGTGTAGTAATTCTCATGATCAAAAACACAGCAAGCCAACCCTAAACAATGCAACATCTAGAGAATGAAGAAGGAATGACAATAACTTTTTTTATAATGGCTATTGAGCTTAACTAATTAACCTGCTCCCCTTGATTTATTGTCTTGTGTAGAACGTAATTATTCGCATTATACAACAGATGCCAGAGCTGATAATTCATCTTTTTTGGAAGCGAGTGCAGTATATGAAACTCTGTATTTCTTGCAGTTCCAGTATTTGCCCCCCCCTGTGTTCTCTGAAGTTCATTTTCATGTGTTCGCTCCTTGTCCCTCAACCTCCACTCCCAGATTTGAACATTTGGAAAGATGGGTGCAGGCAATATTCACACTGACTTTTCGACCCTCTGTGATATTTAGTGCGCAGCACCTTTTTAACTAATTTTAGAAAAAAAAATCCCAGGGCAATTCTCTGCCAAGATATACATTTGTCCAGACCAGCCTGCGAGTGGTAAATAGGGCTATGCAACATTATATTGTTTCTGCAGTCAGCTGCCCCTCCCACCGGTTCTTCGTATTCTCACTGGACTGTTCTGCCAGTTACGTCCGAGGTATATCAGTCTGTGCAGCTCATGACACCAACCAAGAGAATTATTTTATTTGATAAGCAAGGTGCCACATACATTTTTCACAGTACAGTGTACGCCACAGACAAGATTTTGATCTCATTTAAGTGGTTGCTTTAGGATTCTTAAGTAATTGCTTAGTCTGGGATTTACATTAAACGGAGAACATAGCTAGCTATTCTTTTTTTTTTACTGCAATTAAGGAAATGTTTGCGCAAAGAACACTTTGCACATTGGCACCAAATTAATTTTGATGAGCAGCAATTGATTCTGAGTGCGAGACGGTGTGAGTCTGAACAGAGTTTAAACGCAATCATTTTAAATTTGCAACAGCCTACACCTGCGAGAATATGGCAAATTTTAGATGTCAGTACAAATTTCCCTGCAGATGGTGTTCTGGTGATGCTATTATCTATATAAATCTGGCAGACTGTCAGTAGCCGTTATTGTGCTGAAAATGAGAAGTGAATTGTGGTAATCTTTGGCTTCTCCTAGGGCTGCCTCCTTTTGCCAAGTGAAAACCAGATAGGAATTAAAACGGGGGAGGGGGGCGGGGGGAGCAGGTTAGGGGTGGAATCAAGGCTGGAGTTCTGAGATTTGCTTTGCTGATGATAAAAATTAATTAGAACTTTAATTTTTTAAATTTCATTCTGAGGATGTGAGCCTCGCTGGCGAGGCTGGAATTTATTGCCCATCCCGAGTTGCCCTGAGAAGGTGGTTGTGGGCCACCTATTTGCTAGGCCAGAGGGCAGCTGAGAATCAACCACGTTGATGTGGGCCTGGAGTCACACAAAGGTGAGGATGGCAGGTTTCCTTCCCTAAGGGGCATTAGCGAATAAGTTGGGTTTTTAACGATGATTCAGCAGCTCCATGGTCACTTTTACTGATACCAGTTTTTAATTTCAGGTAATTTTTAATTGAATTCAAATTCTGAAACTGCTATGGTGGGATTAGAACTTGCATCTGGATTATTAGTCCAGTTATTTAGCCACTACACTTCCGCACCCTTGCGACCTCCATTATTAATACTTCCACATCATGAGTCACAGAAATATACAGAAAAAATAACTTTTATCGTAGAAATAAAACTTTTGGTGTTTGATTTACCTCCCAGGAATGTCCAGATAATCTGCTCAGAAACTGGACTGTCTGTGGTGAAATTAGTAGGTCGCAACCCTCGATTCTCCCTGGTGCTTTTTGGTACATGCACTGAGATGTTAAATGACATTTAATTATTCTTCATGTTTCTATTTCAAACTAAGTGGCTCCAAAAAATATTCTTTGGAAAGGGAAAAAGACGTTTCCTTCTGTAATGCTGATACCATATGTTGTGAAAGGATAGACATATGCTGGAGAATACCAGTTCAGCTGAGCTTTTGTGGTAGAGTTTACCCACAAATGCTCTTGCCGTTATGGCCCCAGCTGTACAAAAATAAATAAGTCTGCTCGCCATGGGCACAAGATCATTTGCTCATGTTTCAAGAAATGAAGACAAAAAAAGTAATTGTTTACAAAATATTGAAGGATTGTTATATTTGTGTGAATTATTTCTTGGATTTTTGTGTCACTTCGGGGTTGATGGCCCTGAGTTCATGTGAAGTAGGTTTTATTTATTTCCAAGTAATTGAGAGCAAAGCGACATTATTGTTAGCAAGTGAACTAAGCTGATGGCGGTATGACTGACCCAGTGGGCAATGTGATCACCCTCTAATTCTTTCATGATACTCTTGCTGACCAGTTGAGGAGATGGGATTCAAGACCTGATGGAAAAACATCTGCATTTTCGTTCGCAGGTCAGTAATGCTGCACTATTGCAAAATGCGCATGTGCATTGCCCACCACAGCTGGTCAAAGAGTAAATGCTGCAGTTTGCTTTAGGAGCACATTGAAGAAAAAACATTCTATCTCGAGCTGAAGTAGATTTATAAATTAATAAATACATGCTTTCTTTGGGAGTGGGGAAGGGCTATTAGGGGTGGAGTAGTCAGATGACAGGAGAACACCAGTAAAGGTTGGATTGTGTATTCCTTTAAACTCAACAATCCGGGAAAGACGAGTGAAGGCAGCACTTTTGAGAACACCAGTAAAACATAATGGTGAGTGTGTGACATGTTGGTACTACATGAGAAAATCGTGTGTAATATGAAATACACCCCGCTGTACACTTTATAGATTTTGCCCTTCCAAACCTGATTTGTATTTGAAGAGAGCATTTTAATCTCTATAACATTCGGGTGGTGTACTGGTGATCACAGATCTCTTGGTGGTGGTGGTGGTGGTGGTGGTGGTTGTAATAATTTGAGGTGATGAACTGAGAATAAGTACATTTACTTGGCCTTAAAAGTGATTTTTTTTCGTTATAATGCATTAGTACCAGTAACCAAATTGAAGAGAATATATTTCGGGTAGGTTAGTCATTTATGTTGCATATGGTTTACAGTAGGTGTTGAATCGACAGGCCAAAACTCACATGTGCTGTGCCAGAGTGTGTTTGGACATAGGTTCAGTTCCTGATCTTGCTTGTGCTGCCCGGGGTGGGTGCTAAATAGATGAGAAGGAAGGAAGATTGGAGAGGAGAGTCCTCCGACTGTGCAGCACACTTCCTGGCTGCAGGACATGCTGGGAAATGAATTAGCCGTCCACCTTTTTGAGTGCAAAATTGATGTGTTGCATTGGAGGAACTTAAGAGGAGAGGAGTAAACGTCGTTGACCAAATCAAGCACGTGTGCAAGTTAGTCTAGTTCCGGCTTGTATTGAGACCTGTCGTTTTCAAGTTAGAACTCCTCGTACAAGCAGAAATATAAAAAAAATCCTCTCCTCAATTTTCTCCCCTTTCCTGATGGGTGACCCTTCTGCTTGGTTAGATGCAGTTGCAGCCATGCCAGGGACCCTTTGCTACCGTCGTCGAGTCTCCGGGTGCCAGCCTGGAGAGGAAGCCTCAGTTGGTAAATTGAGGCACATTGCAGGTGCGCCTCATCGCTTATTTTCTCCCTCTGTGATCGGGCCAGCTTGGGACCTTCTTGATTTGTATGGCTCATTTAACTCACTGGGACATTGAGGGGGTGTGACATTTATTATCCATTTATTTAACTAACATTGCAGCAAATGCTGTTCATGACATGAGATTTTCAAAATAATTAAGCTGAAGCGTGGATGGGTGAGACATTATAATAATGGATAATTACAGTCCTTGCACCAAAAATGCCTCTGTTCCCTGTTTGTCAGCCAGTAGCATAGCATTTAAAGATATTGCCTTCCTTCATGGTCAATGTAATTGCGCTCACAAGGTCTAGGATGCTCAGGTATTCAAGTAATATTGGTGCAGATCCTCATTCACGCTTGGCTGCGAGGAATGATTTGTAAATCAGACCAGTGGAAGCATCTGGCAGCTTTGCTGTTTGGTGGAGTGATGCTGTAAAGATTATTAGTGGCTCATTTTTCTCTCTCGGTTTTTCCTGTTTTGAAAATGGACCACACCACATTGAGGTGTGCTACCAGTTTAAAGCTGTAAATTCACATCCCTCTCAAATAATGGTGCTGAGAATTAGGATCAATATTTTATTTCATATACTACGCATTGTGCACTGTGCACGGCATTTTAATTATATTCTGGGAGGCTGAGACATGTTTTGCATTACATTCTACTTGATTGTCTCTTTAAGTGATGCACTTTTTTTTCAAAAAAAGTTTTAATTTCAGGGTTTATTATACTTTCATCTCTTCTGAGGACACTTATAAAAAGAAATACGCTACAATTGCTGTGATATGCCTCTAACTCGGGCGGTTCTGCCTCCGTCCAGCCCAACTAGTGTGACAGACACAACAGTCTCAACCATATCATGTATGTCATTGTCCGAATAGTCAAGCTGCAGAATGTTCAGCCCATCTGGGATGTAAATGCATGTCCTCACACTCTTGGCAACATTCTGCTACATTACAGTCAGCCTTGTTAATTCCAATTCTGAAAGTAATTTAAAACTAATTGGGGGGGGCAGGGAAGTAGTCATTATTCTCATTAAAATGCTCTGATTTTTAAAAAAAATCAATACTTCATGGTTATTTAATAACAAATTAAGGCTGGGAAATGGGAGTAAAAGGTTAGATGACATAACTGCAATTACACCATCATTAGTGTGGAAATAGGATTTCTCATTTCCAATATTTAGGGGTCATACAAGTGTTAGAACATTTCACATCTTGAGAAGAATGATTTATTTAAAAGATCAGTTGTAATTCGATGAACACAATTTTTAAAGAATATTTACAGGAAAGTCATTATCGGAGCTTCAAATGATTTCTCAGTTACTCTCCAATCCGGGTCACCGATGTGTCTGGTAGGCAAAAGTGTAGAAGGAGTAGAGGCTCTAAGCTCAAATATTCAGGAAAGCCCCATCAATAATATTCGGCAATCAAGTGAAAACCTTTTGGAAGGGAGGATGGGGATCAGCACTTTCAATAAAGACTGTATGTAAGAACTCCATTTCTGGATGGTCTCCGGTATCACCTTTGCACCCTCTCATCCTATGTAAAGATGTCAAAAGTATGATCTTAAAATGAAAAGCATGGGACTCCAGATCTTAAGTTAGCAGAAGCTCAGACACTTGCGCACCCTTAGTATCTTAAGAGATACTTTCAGTTGATAGTGTAACCTGCTAGCACCCACACCATGTTTAACGTCAGCCTGGGTTTGCTTCAGTTTGAGGTTGTTCCTTTCGAAATGTAACTTCCTTTAAGAGGAAGAGTATTTTGATCTTGGGTAACCCTTTGAGTACTTGATTTTCCTGGTCACGTTTCAAATTGCACTGTTTTCATCAAAGCAAATGTTCTGTGATTTTTTTTTGAACTTGAAGATGCAGATTTAGCCAAACCTTGTCCAAATCAATTGCAACAACACGTGTAAATGTTTCTACGGTTCGTGTTATGGGAAAATATGCAACCACGGAGCAACGCTGAGGTTCACAGCGTTATTCGAAAAAATGTGAAAATTGTTCGTTTTTAGGTTAAGAAAATGTTTTAGTTGAAACTCTTCCCACAATAGTCCTCAAAGGGTTAAATTGAGGATTAAAATTGACAGCGTTATTGGCCAGATATCTATAGTACATCAATTTTGACCTGACATTTAAGGACATGTAATTCACGGTTTAGATACACACTTTTTATCTATAGGCAAAAGTCTAACTTGATTTTTTTTTTAAAGTTTCAGCAAAATTGTCTTTAAAAATAATTATGAAAGTCCATCTCTTCTTCCAATTATGATTAAGTCCTAAAACAACACAGTAAAGAACTAAAATATTTAAAACTATTTTTCTCTTTTTTAAAACACCATAGCAGAATTAAAAAAAAAACAAGACATCAACAAATGATTCTGCTAGAAGTGGTGGGGGGTGGGAACCTTAAATCCTGCACAAGGAAACAGGACTATATATATATGTGTGTGTTTGTTGAGCCTTTTGCTTGACTATATACTGTAAATCTCCAAGGTGAGGGGAAAAAAATCATTGCGTATGAATTCTTCTCCAAGACGTTCGCCTGTGTGACACTAAAGGGTTTTGGAGCCTTATGACTGTATTTCCAAAGTAGTCTGTTCATTCTTTGTCCCGCTTCTAACCAAAATGCGAAAAGAAAAACTGGCTTGTACACAATTAGGTAGCTGTGTTTTCTTTCTAAATGTCCAGCTTTTTTAATCATTTAAGCATATTAAATATAAATTATGTGACAAATGTACAAAATATTGTGCCAGGCATTTTCTGCTGGACTTTGTGTGTTTTATCCCTAACATTTTTCATGATTCTTTTTTTAATATCTTTTGTTTGCAGTGCAGTGGAGATGATCACGCTATGAGGCATCACTGCAATCACGTGTAAGAATATTCAGCATCTGGTATCCCACCGTCTCTGTAACCTCGGTTACTGCTGAGGGCTGTACTATGAGTGTTCTTGTAAAGACTTGTCCCATTGGATGGAAATATGGTGTGAATCACATATTCCTCCTTTGGTCGCTGTTGGTTGTTGAGTGGAATCATCTGAAAGCCACTCCCTCTGATTTCTAAAATGGAATTGTCTTTCTTTGTCCCCGCTTCTGCATAATCATCCTTTTTCCTACAACCTCTGTTGTACGCCTGATCCTGTGAAAAAACATTCCCATTGTTGTTGATGTAACAGCAGAATGCAGCAAGGACGACGACAATGAACACCAAGGCTGATGCGCCTCCAATAATACCAGCCAGTGGAAGGCCGACTTGGTCCGATTCCTCTTGCTCCCTGTTTAACGTTGTGGTAGGACTATATAAGTCGGCAGTCTCTGCTTTAGCACAGACTGGCGTTTCATCCCTTACATAGAAGTTGCTGGTCTCCATTGTAACCATGCATATGATGTAGGTTGACTTGGGCTCAAGAGCTGTGAGAAGGTATTCAGTCTTGTCTCCTTGTACCAAGGTTTCAGTGATGGAACCTACTGATGGGTTATGGTCTAGTCTGAGCCAACTGAGCCTGAAGGATGTGACTGGTAGCATTGTCCTCCATGTTATACGAATGCTGTCTGCAGTTAAAGGCATCACATTAATGATTATCGGCTTTGCTCCTGGCCCTCCTGACAAAGGATAGTCCACAGCTGAATCTGGTGGCTTCAAATTTGGTCGTCTTGGTTTGTACGCGAAATGTAATCCTTGAGTGGCAGTAGCTGTACGAACAACTGGGGTTGTTTTCACAACTGTGTTGCTGCCGTGCAAGCTGATCTCAAAGCAGTCATCCATTTCTGTATTGATGTCTTTGACCGCCATTCCTCGAACTTTATCAGGCCCTTGGCACATAAGCCCTCGCACGTTGACGTGAAAAGCAGTTGTTTGTAACCAGTCTCTCAGCCACATCATTTTGCAGCCACAATACCAAGGGTTGTTGCGCAGGAGTAGCTGACTCAAGTTCGCCAGGTCATCAAAGACTCCTTTGGGCAAAGTTGTCAAATTGTTGTTGGATATGTCCAACCGCTGAATCAGTCTCATTTTAGAAAAAGCATTGGGTGGAATGTAGCTAATGAGGTTATCCTGAAGGTACAGCTTTTGTAAGTTTGAGCCAGGTAGATTGGGGGGTGGAAAAATGAGCGAGTTTCTGATCAGTGAAAGTTCAGTCAGATTTTGAAGCCTGCTGAAAGTCTCATCTGCTATTCTTTGATTAGCTAACAGATTGCCATCCAGTACCAAACGCCTCAAGTTGACCAAGCCTTTGAAAGCATACTGTGGAATGGTTGCAATCCGGTTGTCATCCAGCCTCAGTTCCTCCAGTGTTTTAGGAAGGCCAGTGGGGATGCTGCTCAGATGGTTCCTGGACAAAAAGAGCAATTTGAGGTGCTTGCTGTCAGCAAATGCATCTTCCTCGATGCTGACTGTGGACACTGAGTTATCATCCAAATGTAACTTTTCCAACAAGGGAATCCTTGAGAGTGCGTCGTGCGTAATGGCCCGAATGTTGTTGTCCTGAAGATGCAGCTCTTTCAGAGATCTGGGAAGGTTTATCGGAAACTCATCCAAAGCGTTTTCATAAAGATAAATCACTTTTATATTCAACAGATTCTTCAGTTGGTTCGGGATCCCAGCATTATTGATCTGGTTGTTTTGTAGGAAGAGAGTTGTAGAGTCTTCCGGTATTTTGGCAGGAATGGATGTCAAGCCTCGGTCGTTGCAGTAAACAAATCCATTGTCACATCGACACATAGAAGGACAAGTAGAGATAACACGTGGCATCAAAAGCGCGGGTATGACAACCCAGAGCAACAAACTTTTCTTGATATCCATTGTTTGTAGCAGCATTTGGAAGTAAAATGACTTGTAGTTTATATTTTCGTTCACTTACAATGATCTGTTGGGGGGAGGAAGTACAAAATACACATTAGTTAATGGACATTTTCTTCCCTCCACCCTCCCCACCCCCCTTTCCTGTTCCATACACCATTCCCCAAACAAGAGGGCAGATAGGTCATTTCACTAGCCCCTGCCACTAGGTGGGGGCATGACGGTTGCTTATCCCCATAGCACCAAATTGCCCCGTCTACATTAATGAGCCTTCGCAGATGGCCGATAACGTTATAAAATTACAGCTGACTGCACAGGTGTGGTTCCCCCGCCATCAGCTACACTTGAAAATGTAAAAGGGCCAGTTTACATGGTTGTGGTGGCAATGGAGACCCACTTTTTCTTGGATCTTTTGAACTGTCAGCGGATTTGCTTCTGCATGATGGCTAATGGAGAACAGCACAAGTGGCAATGTAAACCAGAAGGAGCCAAGCTGGTACAGTGTTAATCTCTTGAAACTGGAGCCGTAATATAAAAATGCCATAAAAGTGACATTGCTTTCATTAAAAAAAAATACATCCCCTACATTCGCATCCAAAATATAAGATGCCAAAAAGAGTAATGACAAAACTAATCTTATCAGGCAATGGCTCAACTCTATAAAATTTGACATATAATTAGAAGCATGCTCAAAATGTATTAGGATTTTGAAGTAGAGTCCTCCTTGATGTCATACTAAATTAAACTTTTATTCTGAAAAGATAGGAAGATTTCTTTTTTCTCAAATATTGCTACAAGTACTAAAAAGACCAAATGGCATTTAGGATTACAAAAATCAGAGCAATTCCATGAGTATGTCATATATAGATGTATGAAATAAGATTTACTATATTTCATTATTTATAAACTAGCAATTATTTAAATTTGTTATTCTCCGGTTCCTTTAAAACTAGAAACCATTGCCAAAACATTTTTTTCCACTCGAAACAGGAGTAGGCCATTCAGCTCCTCGAGCCTGTTCCACCATTCAATTATATTATGGCTGATCTGTACCTCAACTCCATTTACTCACCTTTGCTCCATATTCCTTAATACCCTTACCCAACAAAAATCTATCTATCTTTCAGTCTTAAATTTCAGTTGACCCAGCATCCACAGCCTTTTTCGGAAGGGAGTTCCAGATTTGCGCTACACTTTGTGTGGAAGAAGTGCTTCCTGATTTCACCCCTGAATGACCTGGCTCTAATTTTAAGATTATGCCACCTTGTTCTGGATTCTCCCACCAGAGGAAATAGATTCTCGGTATCTACCCTATTGAATCCCTTTATCCTTTTTATACACCTCAATTAGATCACCCATGAACCTTCTAAACTCAAGGGACATGCAAGTCAAGTTTATGCAACCTCTCCTTATAATTCATCCCTTTAAGCCCAGTATCATTCTGATTATAGTTCCCCTTTAATTTGAATAGTTGAATCTCATTTATGTAAACAAAGGTGACAGCAGACAATTTTCTCACTGTTGGCAGCCAGTACGAAGGCAATGCCACAAGAGCAGCATCCATATCAAAGAAAAAGTCATTTTTAATTAGTAATATCGCCATCCTGCAATGGCCAGAGGGTGTTGCAAAATATTTTCCGTGCTAGCTTGGTTGTGTGTCAGTGTGGTGAAACGTAAACGAATTTTAAATTGGATTGATTTGAATGAAGGTCTAATTGCTTTGCTTATTCTCATCTCTAAAATTCAGTTGTGTATGGTGGCAACATGTACGAGTAGCCCAATCAAGATGACAAGCAAGCAGGGGCTCAAAGTTGTGCCAGGAGGACCGCTGGACATCAGCACAGTAACTGACAAAGATTACTTGTCCGCAGTCTAAAAATACAAAAACAACTTGTATTTATATGGCGGCTTTAATGTAGCAAATCGTCCCAAGGCGCTTCACAGGAGTGTTATCAAGCAAAATTTGACACCGAGTCACAAAAGGAGATGTTAGGACAGGTGACCAAAAGCTTGGTCAAAGAGGTTGGTTTTAAGGAGCGTCTTAAAAGGAGGAGAGAGAGGCGGAGAGGTTTAGGGAGGGGATTCCGGAGCTTAGGGCCCAGACAGCTGAAGGCAAGGCTGCCAATGGTGGAGCGATTTAAAATCGGGGAGGCACAAGAGGGCAGAATTGGAGGAGACATTACTGCTCCACAACATATCATAGAAACTGCACAAATGCAGGTGTTTAATGAGCGCAGGTTTTATTAAACCTGAGCGAGAAGTCTGCAGGCACAGTGTATTGAACATATTTGGTCATTGACATATATTCACTAACTAATTGGACCAATTGCAGTCTACGGGCCACGTAAGCATTTTTTTTATTTGTTCCTGGGATTTGGGTGTTGGTGGCAAGGCCAGCATTTGTTGCCCTGGGAAGGTGGTGGTGAGCCTTCTTCCTGAACTGCTGCAGTCCTTGTGGTGATTGTGCTCCCACAATTTTTTTTTTATTGCAGGATATTCTATGCTTTGGAGTTGTTTGATGGTTCCCCTTTAGCCTTATTTTAAATATTTGGAGATGCATTTTTCTGTTGCATTCACGGCACAGGAAATGGAGCAGCTTCAACAAAAAAAACAAATTGGCCTGGGAAAGTTCAGGGTTATGGGCAGACATGATGGATGGCAATACGATGTCCTTGTGTTACTACAATAGCCTGTCAATCTTTGCTCAGACAAAAGCTGCACAGGTCAAGGGCAAACCTTTCTAGTCCCATATTTACACTGAGACCACTCTGCAGTCAAACAAAGAAACTTGCAGGGGAAAATTAGCAGGGACATCCTTTATCCTGGTTTGAATGCGGAGTTCACAGTCTGTACTTCGATGAGTACAGATACAAGCTCATCCAAATTTGGGCTTTTGGTTACTGAACAGGAAGCAGCGTGTCGTGTTCGATAAAATTTATTCCTACCAAAATAGTCCTGCTATTATGCTTTACAGCACAGTTGAATGACCAGATATATTAAGCTGTTTCTGTAGTTTCATGCGTAAGTTTTGACACTTAATTCAAAGCTGCCTATGCATGGGATCTGACCTGATCGATTTTCATGGTTGAGGTCATGAGTGGGATAAATTACACACAACACCTGTTTCTGTCAAGTATTATGGGGTGGGGAGGAAGATTTTGCTTCTTATTTTTGAATAATAGAGCGTTATAATTTCAGCCTCCTCAAATTTATGAGTGTGTGTGTGTGTGGAGGGATGATTAATGGAAGAGTGGTTTATAAAATTTCATCAGAATCTTGTGATTAAGTTACAGGTTTGTAACTTGTTCCTTGGGATATTAAGTGAAATGCTCGTGTGGTATAAAATATCCAAGTACCCCATAACAGAACTCATGTGATGCATAGTACCATATTGTCCTTTGTTTTAATTAACAAGCATAGATTCAGCAGGACGTTGTGAATTGGAATTTTATGACATCTTTTTCTTTTGGAAATTGTTAATTTATTCCACCTTGTCTTGGATCGTGAAGCTAATACTATGCAGCATTCCACTGGTAAAAGGAATTGAAGAGTGAGGGAGCAGGCTACTTGGTCTCCGCATGCACTGGCCCTCTGCCATACCCAGGTTACATGCTGCTGTTATGATTCATCCTTGGGGTAATTTGTTCTGTGAGTGGGGTGTCTTCTACGTCATACCTAGTCCACGGGCCACACTCTTGTCCAGCTTCCACTCCACTGTGAAATAACTGACCATTCCTGCCGTACCCGTTTCGTATAATCCTCCATGCAATTTACTTCTCGAAATGCCGTGCTGACACATGGAAATCTTGCTCTTCTCTTGTGTCATCAACTCCCTTTCTGATGGGAGTTCAGGACTCCCCTTTTTATATAAACAGAACCTATGCATGAGTCCACACAGAATCATAAGGCCTTCAACAAACACTTGCTTTATTTCACTTGCATCCATTTTAGGGCTGTGCGCAAAGCTGAGACGAGTGGTAGTGGGAGGAAAATCCATTACCACATTTGCTTACCTTTAGTCAGATCTCCTTTTCCTTTCAATCAATACCCAGAGGAAAATATACACCTTACTTGTTCATGGATGTTTTACTGATAGCTGTGTTGCGGATTCCTTGGGGGGGATCTGGAATTTGATTACAATTTTTACTTGTGAAGACTCTATATTTTAAAACACCTGCCACTCAAAAAAGTATTTCCAGACTTGATTCAAAATATTGTGAGGACAGCTTTGAAAGTTGCACCGCCCCTGGAGTGTGCCTCGCTGGCTGAGCAGCGAGGGCAGGCTGGCACTGCCTGATAGGTAATCCACGTCTCCGCTCTCGGGCATCCCAGTCTCGGAAATCTGTAAAATGCCAAACTCTGGGCATAAAGCCAGGTTCGGAGAACTGCCTTTTCTGATGAAGCTCCCTTCCGTAAACATTAACCCGTCTTTCTCTTTCGGACCCTGACTGAGCCGTGGTGTGATTCCAGCACTTTTTGTACAAAGCAGTGATTTTTTTTTTAAAGTTGGTCCTGTGAAGTCGGGATCGACTATTTTTCTAAATTATTCCCTTGAGGAGGAATGTCTGTTCCATTCCAGCACATTTTGAGACTCAAAAGGATGGCTCCTTGGAGGGGTGTATATTACGGGAGCACTATAATCTAAAAAGGAGTGTAACTAATGCATTTTTATTACAAGATTTTAAACCGAACATGGCCTTTACAGCAGGTTAAATTATGTAGCATTTTACTGTGATCCTCCCTCCCTATCTTAGAAGTGTCTGACAAGGTCAAGATTTACTTTGAGCTCTGTGGCCTTACAGCTGTTGGGCATCTTTTTTCCCCACACACCAGCTTCATCTCTTTTTTGCAAAGCACTACATACTAGCTAATTTGTTTTTAATAAACTGAGTATAAGCTGCAGACTTTAGAACAGACCCATTTTAAGCAAGTTTCATAGATTTTTACTTAATTTTTCTGGTGAGTCCAGGTTTGTAGGTTTTCTCATCCTCACTTGGAAATATAACCTTGTGTTGTAACTTTGTAGTTTCTAAGCAGTCATTTTAATTAAAAAACGGTATGGTATGGAATTTAGCAATGTCATTGTAATTTCTTCCGTCCCTCCCGAACATAACCACCAGGAAACAGTAATGTTATGTGCTGGCATCTCAAGATTGAGGTCACTGGGGTGGAGTTGTTTCACCCTGTCCTGTAATCTTGCTGAAATTCAGTTCTGGAACTTGGATCACCTAGAAGAGCTAGCATTACTTGAGCCCCCACGATAGTGTTACAGAACTCCCAAATGGCATACTGAATTTTGTGAATTGGAATTTTTATCTAGCTAAGCATAGGTAAACCAATGCACATTTTAGTGATGTTGCTATACCAGCATTTGGTTTTTGTTCGAGTGTGTAACATTTTCACTTGGTTAATGAACTGAATGCAGTGATCAACCAAATGGTAATGTTACATATTGGAATCATCTTATAAGAAAATACACGGCATATTTAGAGCTTGGGAAGAACGAGGGCGGAAAATGACGGACTTGTGAGCATAATATTGATAAATTCGAGGAAGATGGTAACTGTGAAAGAGGTTGAAGTCTAGAGGTGAGGGAAGGATTGTCCATCATTTAATAAGTGTTCTTGTATCCCGTGTGGGAGTACAAGAGAAGTGCTCGAAGAGCCTCCCAGATATGGGGACTGTGTTGAGTCATGGGACTTTATTTGGAATTAAGGTTGTTGAAGGGAAAGCTGGTGTTTGTCAGGAGAGAGGCAAGCAAGCTTCTTGGAGGCAGCTTTGGTAATGAAGGAGTTGTAGGAATTTCACTTGAGATCTGATGAGATGGCGAGGCCAAGAATGTTGATAGATGAAAAAGGATTAAATGCCAACATAGGTCTCGGAGACAAACTATTCAGATTGGCCATTTCAACTCCTAGGCTTGTTATGCAAAATTATTGCTGAATTTAGCAAGCATTGTTTAACAACCAGCTGGCCACTTGTTGCAAGATTGACCTATTCTGCACAGGAAAATGGGAGTAATCGTGTGCAGAAGTACCAGAGCCATTTCAGAGTAAGGATAGATTATGTTTTCATCACTCTGTTTTGCTCACTTGCTTAAGTGCCGCAATATCACTCTCTGGTAAAAAAAAATCAAAGAAAGACTACAGATTATCCAACTGACAGTCCATGCTCAGAGCTGTAATATTTTTATGCACAGAATTACGTGCTGTTGTTAACCGGAAAGAAATATGAGAGTGCCACAACATCCGTTTGTAAAAGATTAAAAAGTTACTTGGCAATGCTTCTTTTGTTGTTTTTTAGATTCAAGGAAAATGGGGGGAAAAAAATAAGGCAAGATTAAAAAGCAATGTTGCTGCTCCCCTTTGGAATTGGGGACACTGATAGGAAACCTTTCTCAGCTGGTGTAGTATTGCTTTAAAAGATTAAAATGAAACTTCCACCATTATTTCAAAGCAGTATCTGCAAGATTCACTCGTGAGTGTTTCTATCAGTGAGAACTTTGAGTGTGTGTAAAAAGAACTGGATGTTCATAATGCGTCTTCTTGATCCAATATCCTGTGTCCCTTAGTGGTAAGAGTACAGGTTTACAATTGAGAACTTACAAGTAGATAAAGCATTCATTTTCCTACTTTCTGAAGACGTGTCACACTGGACCCTGCTCATACGCCCCTTAATGTCTCAATGTTACAGATGACGTACTGAGAGAGAGCCAAGAATAGGTGTTCTACATACTTTCTTGGTTGGGAGATGGTATTGCATGGCATTGGGGATGTAGGAAAGAAAATGACCTGATGGGTGATGTAAAACAAAATTCGTCATATTATATTTCTGTTTCTCGTATCTGTCACATTTGGCTGTATTTTGAATTGCTGTGATTTAGCAATCCTTTCTAGTTACAGTTCTTATGAGCTTAACATACAAACAAATTATGCTGCACTTTCAGTAGGAAATTTTAATTGAACATGGATCCAAGAGATTATTCCTTACTTTATCTGGGGATTTAGATGACATTCGGAATTGCTTAATCTTCACTTGAACTGTTTATAATGGCATTGCAAACCTCAATTTGATCACAGCCTTGTAGATTACTCCCACCAAATTATTTTCTGCCTCTCCCTTTTGTCTCTAATATTTCAGTTGTATTGGCTCTGCAAAAAAATAAAACTTTAAATATGTTGTTTATGTTTTGTCCCAAAAATATATCCCGGAACAATATAATTATGTGCTTCATTATACAATGCTTTCTAGGACACACAGTTTTGAGCCAAAACTGTCTTGCAGCTACACTACAGACAGATGCTCAGCGTTGTTTCCTTTGTTCTGCTTTTGCCCAGATCACGACAGAACCTTCTTGGTTATACTGCACGTTGGGGACTGGGTTTTGGAGCTGTTCCAGTTCCCAAATTGCAGTGCAATCAGAGCATTACATAAATGTCCTCATTCTTTGTACTGTTTATCATACTTATGTGAGTTGGGTTTGCGTAGATTCCTGCACCCTTGAGGGATGGCAACAGGTGACTGTGTCGGTGAAGGCAATGGCCACATCATCGATAATGAAACCATGCTTGGGGATAGCAAGGACAGGCTTGTGTGTGTTCAATTCATCTTCTCAAGTAATGCAGGGTTTTTTTCTTTGTTAAAATTCTAAACATGTTCTTACATGGTTTAAGGGCTGTTCGGAGCCTGCTACGGCACTGACGATGGAAATTTTTAGTTTGTATACTTCTCTTCTGAAGGCAAGTGTACATAGAGATGCAATACACTAAAAAAAAATGTAAATGTAAAGAGTGTAAGAGCATAATGAGACCTCAATATGTTCACTTTTAGAGATTGGTGAAGTTAATGACAAACAGGTTTTCTAAGGAGATGAAGGCGACAGGAGGGCTATATTATGTCCGTGAGCACTTGCATACGTCTCTTGAAATGATATGGTCTGTTCTGGATTTTATATGCTACAAATCCTAAATGCATTAAATCTCTGTCATCGTGTTAACGACTTGCTAATCCAGGGAAGAGCTATTGCCTTCTGTTTTCTCATGACTGTACCAAAGCTCTTTATTTTCTCCTGAGGTCGTTTTTTTACTCCCCCTTATTACTATCCCAAAAGAAATGGCTTGGTGGCACAGCACATTGAAGTTGTACTGTGGAGTGGCAGAGTTGTGAGTTTTTCCCCAGTGATTTTCTCAGGCAATGGGTTCCTGACCTTATTGAGAGGTCGCACAACACCAGGTTATAGTCCAACAGTTTTATTTTAAATCACAAGCTTTCGGAGTTACAACTCCTTCGTCAGGTGAAGTGAGGAGATACAGATACTGTATCTCCTCACTTCACCTGACGAAGGAGTTGTAACTCCGAAAGCTTGTGATTTAAAATAAAACTGTTGGACTATAACCTGGTGTTGTGCGACCTCTCAATTTTGTCCACCCCAGTCCAACACCGGCATCTCCGCATCATGACCACTTCCTGACCTTAGCCAGGTTGTCTGCGCTGAGGAAGAGGAAGGGGGCAAGGCATTGTCCCAGAGGGCAGGGGGAAAATTGGACAGTAAGTCAACTCAACTGGGCGGTTCCTCATGGCCAGGTCAAGAACACTATTCCCAGATTGCTGATGATGGGTTCCTTGTTGGATTGGGGATGATGCCAGAACTGGGAGAACTTGAACGTGGAGGGGAAAGAACATAATTTACAAGCTGGGTTTGGGGTCGGGAGAATATGCATTTATTTTGGCATAAGTTGAATCTTGTGTGCTTGCGGCTGTGAAAGATGTTGTGCAAGTTTTTTCTTAATTACTGTAAAATGTATCGATCACTTTATTTCAGTCATAATACTAAATGAGTTGGAAAAGCTAGCCACATTCAAGTTCATGTCTCTAGCCTAACTCGATAAAAGTATTTCAAAGATTTATTTCAGCTGTTTCCAAGGCTATAGCCTTGAGAGAAGAATCAAGCCACGTAACCTGAATACAAACCATGCTGTGCGGTTGGTTTAGTTCTGTGCATGACTGGCAGCTCCTTTTTGAATTTAGCAACCAGTTACTCAAATCCGTAACTGTTGCTTAAATACTTAAGTACAGGACTGTTCAAATCAGACCAGAGTTGGATTTGGAACTTTCAAAGAGATGGGTCAAACCGTTTAGCTTCCACCGTTGATAAGGTTGTAAGAAGAAAGAATAATTTCCTTTTTCAGGTGCTAGTTTAGTATAATATCTATGGTTAATAGGTATGTGTATTATTTAACTGTTTATTTGCTTCATCATTTACTGTTCGATAAATTTGCTTGAAATGAGCTCTGACGTTCTGATACTCTGACACTTTTTGAAGATGTGAAAAAGATCCTGTTGGATGCACAGGGTAGATAGATCCAGTCGCCAAATAACATTTTAAAGAAAGTTTTCTGTTCATTATCTTGGCATGTTATCAAAATGTACCAAGATATCAAGGGCCAGTGAAAGTTGTAAGGAGCTAAGAACTCACTTATTGAGAGTCATCTAAAATACAGGAGTTACGTTATCTGGGATAAGAAGGGCACAAAAGACCCGGGAATGTAATAATTACTTTTACATTTACGGCAAACTAAAAGTTGTTAATTTCTTAAGCAGTTCAAGTGATTTATTTCCAGTAGGTGTTTCAGGAGAAACTTCTTTCCCCTGAGAGTGGGGAGAATGTGGAACTCGCTACCACAGGGAGTGGTTGAGGCGAATAGTATCGATACATTTAAGGGGAAGCTCGATAAACACACGAGGGAGAAAGGAATAGAAGGATAGGCTGATAGGATGAGATGAAGAGGGGTGGGAGGAGGCTGGTGTGGAGCAGAAACACCGGCATGGACCTGTTGGGCTGAATGGCCTGTTTCTGTGCTGTAATTACAATGCAATGTAATACTATGTATTTAGCTATTAACTTACAAATCTTTGCTGTCTAATCCTTTGATCTAACTTGCAATAAATATTGTAGTTGTTTCTTCCATTTCAGATTGTGCTGCTTCATCATTTTTTGGCTCTTAACTATTTTCCCTTTTTCTTCCATCTTCTGAAGACACTGACTCTTGCTGTGTTATGATCCATGGGTACAGCAGCCCTTCAGGGCCATTTTTACCGTGTAAGCCTAGACAGTGAGGTGTGGGCAGGCTAGTCAGAGGTTGCGGGCATCATAACAGCCTGATCACGTTGTCACGCAAGGTACGTGTGTATTCTCCAGCAGAAACCCTGGGATAGTGATCACTAGCAGCGGGCCCAAGCTGATTTTGCCTTTCCCTACTATTGAGGCCTATTGTTGAATCCCAGTTGCTGACCTGCTAAGATCAGCTAACTCAGTACACACCAGGAATCAAACCTGGGGCCTTTTGCTCTGTACGCTCCACCAACCAGCGTTTTCCCGCACTAAGCCATTGGGGTTCTCAGGGTTTAACTCAGAGCCAGGATTCGGGAATGAATAAACCAGCATCCAAACTAAATAAAAAGTAATAAAAACAGAAACTGCTGGAAATACTCAGCAGGTCAGGCAGCATCTGTGGAGAGGGAAACAGAGTTAACGTTTCAGGTCGATGACCCTTCGTCAAAACTGGAAAAAGCTGGAGATGGAACAGGTTTTTAAGCAAGTGTAGGGGCAGGGAAAGGGGGGAGGGGAGGAAAGAACAAAAGGGAAGGTCTGTGATAGGGTGGAAGGCAGGAGAGATTAAGAGACATTAAGGGCTAAAAATTGAGTAGTGCCCTCATTGGGGCGCTAACTTCGCTGGGGCGCCTCCGCAATGGAAAGTGAGTGGTAGCGCCCCAAGAGGGAAGCACCACGGTATTGCAGGCCTTTCTCCCCTTCTTAAAGGGGAGGAGCCTTGCACAGCACGACCCGGGGCCCAGCTGGGCCCCCGGGGATCGGGAGTGCTGGCAAAAGAGCCCGGCACTCGAGAAGTGCCAGGCTCATGGAGCGCACTCTGCGGGGGGGGAAAGAGGACGGGGATGGGAGTGGAGGCAGGTGCTGGCAGGCGGCCAGCATCAAAAATGGCCGCTCCACACCTTGCCTTTAAATAGCGCCTCCCCGGCCGCAGGTAGGCCCCCCTGACCCCGTCGGACATAGCATCCGGCGGTAAGTCAGGGGGCGCTCCCGAAGATCGCGGCCGGGGCGCTGCGCACGCGATGACGTCATTGCCGGTGGCGCAGCGCCACGGGGCACTACCGGTTACTGCCGCCGCTAACCGCCCGCTGAATTTCGCGGGAGGCATTGGCGGCGCCGCGCCCGGGCGCTAGTTGCTTTGCGTCCCGTTCTAACGGGAGGCGCAAAGCAACCAAATTTTTCCCCCTAAGAGAGATTAAGAGATGGTGCAAGGCAAAAGGAGATGGTAATGGGACAAGTTAAGAAACAAAAGATGGCTCTAGATGAAGTGTAAATAGCACTGGCAGAATGAAAGACAGCTGCCATGTGGGAGAGAGAGAAAAAAAAAGTAATCTCTTTACTCTATAATGCTTTGACATTTTCCGGAGAACAGATATTACTGACTCATTGATTTTAAATGCATGAAGTTTGCTAAAAAAAAATAGTTAAAGTAACAAAGATCTAGTCAAAGCATTTTTATTCATTCTTGTATAAACCTGCATTTTATATAACCGAACCTATTTCGTTCCCTGAAACAAATGGATCTCCATGCAGCTCATTAAGTGAAGACATTTTATCCAGTTAATGGAATATATTTCTGTACCTTTCTACAAAGTGGACGCAGTTTGTTCACGCTACATATTTTATATCATGTTTACAGTCCAAATTACACCCAGCTACATTATCTCTTCTGCCGTAGACGGCTACTGCATTCAGTAGATTTTGACTCCGTGGCTTTAAAGAGCCTTGAATTTCTGCCTTGAGACGCACATAATTGGTCTCCTCCCACACCCTATCAGATGTTCACGTAATGTAGGTAGTTTTGTACGCATTGGCAAATCACTGACTTTGAAAATTACATTAACAGCCTTGCATCATTAGTTATTGTTTTGCAGCAGTCTCGTGACAACATCACCAGATTCTTGTTCCAGTTTTACTGGAATAAAGTTTTTTTTTAAAAAGTCAAATGAATCCACTAGGTTTAGTAATTGTATTATTACCCGCTACTTTGCGAAAGTGTTGTGCGTTTTTGAAAAGTTTCGACTTGTGCGGTTGACGATAACTTGCTTCCGATTTTGGCGTTCCGGCCCCTGTGGAAGTACCGTATTTTTTTTCCTCGCAAAATATTTCCCCCCCCCTCCACTCCAGGCAGTGTTAGGTCACACTGGGATCTGTTTTCTCAGGCGCCAGCAGCCCCCTCACAGTACTTTGCCCGAGTGCCGTGAGCCCAGATCACTGGTAGCCTATTTGGCTGTCGGGGAACATCACACGGAGACCGCAGGCATTTAGTTTCTAGCAGTTAGTGTAACAATCAGAAGCAGACTCGCGAGCTGACTTTTTTTTCCCTTTAGCTCCGCAACACTTGGGCCCACTACTACCCTGGGGGAGGGTTCTCTGCAATAAACTGGTCAGGGTGCACGAAAGAAAAATGGGAATTAACATAAATAAGCAAAGCTGAAATCAAGCATCTCTGTAAAATCTTCCCTTTTTCCTTCCTTTTCTTATTAAAAACGAAGAATTTCCTCTGGCAAAATCACACGGCACTACCGAGGCTTAACAGCATCTCAGTTTTTTGTGGGTGATCCCAGTGCGTTTTGTCCCTACATTGTACCTAATTAAGTGCTCGGATTGTTGAATGGTCTGTGACTGATGCCTCCATTCATCTTCTCGCGATTTATTTGGTTGGTGGCAATCAGGTGACCAGCACCTTTCATTGGTTGCTGACAGTGCTGTCAAGTCTCTCTGCTCAGCAGCCAAACACTAATTACCAACCCATTTCTGGCAGGCTTCTTGTTGAAAACAGCGATATTTTTTCTCTCTCAAAAAAAATTACTAAACTTATTCAAATTTTATTTTAATTAATTGATTTATTTTTCATTTTGCTGTGGGCTCCCAGGTTGTGTCGCTTGGTATGCTTTCCATCAAGAGTCAACCAATTTCAGTTTTTTTTTTATTTTTCCTTCATCTCATTTGAATTTTTCTTTCTAACTTAATTTTTGCTCCCGACTGGTGTTGAACACAGGCATTCATTTATTTCTATACTGCAGCCATTTTAGGAGGGGTAATGTGTTTTCATCAGATTTCACCCAAGTTCAATTTTATATAAAGGGTTTTAAATCAAACCTTTTATTCAGGGCCAATTTACATGAGTGGGATTTATTTTCATACTGCAGCAGTTTTAGGAAGATAGCACGATTTCCAGTTTTATTTTTATCTTTCTTTTAAGACCTTGACCTGAATCTTGATTTTTATCAATTGTGCTGAGTATGTTTTAAGTACATCCAGCCTTCTAATTGTTTTAAAATAGGTTTTTCCCCATGATATCATTTGCGATCATCTGTTATCATGTGGCTCGATCCTGACTGTTGTGGCAGCCATATTAGGAGGCTCAACTAGTTTTGATCTCATTTCACCCAGTTTCATTTTTATTTGAAGTTTTAGTTATTTTTTTCTAAATCAGTACTCAGCTTTCCTCCTGAGTGTTTGTTTGTAAATAGAGCGATTTAAAACAAACCTGTTTAATATATATTTTTTTACAGCGCCTTTCACAACCTCGAGATATTCCAAAGCGCTTTACAACAAATGAAGTACTTTTTGAAGTGTAGTCACTGTTGTAATGTAGGAAACACAGCAGCAAATTTGCCCACAGCAAGCTTCCCGCAAACAGCAATGAAATAAATGACCAGATCATCTGTTTTTAGTGATGTTGGTTGAAGGAGAAATGTTGGCCCCGGGACACCGGCGAGAGCTCCCCCTGCTCTTCTTCGAAATAGTGGCCGTGGGATCTTTTATGTCCACCTGAGAGGGCAGACAGGGCCTCAGTTTAAGGCCTCATCTGAAGGCCGGCACCTCCGACAGTGCAGCACGCCCTCACTACTGCACTGAAGTGTCGGCTTGGATTACATGCTCAAGTCTCTGGACTTGAATCCACGACCTTCTTCCTCGGAGGCGCGAGTGCTACCCACTGAGCTGCAGCTGACACTGTATATAGTAGACACTGTATATAGTATACACTGTATATAGTAGACACTGTATATAGTATACACTGTATATAGCATACACTGTATATAGTAGACACTGTATATAGTACACACTGTATATAGTAGACACTATATAGTAGACACTGTATATAGTATACACTGTATATAGTAGACACTGTATATAGTATACACTGTATATAGTATACACTATATAGTAGACACTGTATATAGTACACACTATATAGTAGACACTATATAGTAGACACTGTATATAGTAGACACTGTATATAGTAGACACTGTATATAGTAGACACTGTATATAGTAGACACTATATAGTATACACTGTATATAGTAGACACTGTATATAGTAGACACTGTATATAGTAGACACTATATAGTATACACTGTATATAGTAGACACTGTATATAGTATACACTGTATATAGTAGACACTGTATATAGTATACACTGTATATAGTACACACTGTATATAGTACACACTATATAGTAGACACTGTATATAGTAGACACTGTATATAGTAGACACTGTATAGTATACACTGTATATAGTATATACTGTATATAGTAGACACTGTATATAGTAGACACTGTATATAGTAGACACTGTATATAGTATACACTATATAGTAGACACTGTATATAGTAGACACTGTATATAGTAGACACTGTATATAGTAGACACTGTATATAGTAGACACTGTATATAGTATACACTATATAGTAGACACTGTATATAGTAGACACTGTATATAGTAGACACTATATAGTATACACTATATAGTAGACACTGTATATAGTATACACTACATAGTATACACTGTATATAGTAGACACTGTATATAGTATACACTGTATATAGTAGACACTATATAGTAGACACTGTATATAGTATACACTGTATATAGTAGACACTGTATATAGTAGACACTGTATATAGTATACACTATATAGTAGACACTGTATATAGTATACACTATATAGTAGACACTGTATATAGTAGACACTGTATATAGTATACACTGTATATAGTAGACACTGTATATAGTAGACACTGTATATAGTAGACACTGTATATACTCCCATCATCTAGTGAGAAGCAAATAGTTGTTATGTGCCCGACCTCAGTGTAGTCATTTTACAAGGATCTTTTTGCTGTCTCATGACTGCAGTTAAACATTTCAAAAAACATTTCATTTGTGCCTCATCCCTGCCTTTGTTACCTCTAGACTTGACTATTCCAATGCACTCCTGGCTGGCCTCCCACATTCCACCCAACGTAAACTTTAGGTCATCCAAAACTCTGCTGCCCGTGTCCTAACTCGCACCAAGTCCCGTTCACCCATCACCCCTGTGCTCGCTGACCAACATTGGTTCCCGGTTAAGCAGCGCCTCGATTTTAAAATTCTCAGCCTTGTTTTCAAATCCCTCCATGGCCTCCTTGCCCCCTCCCTATCTCTGTAATCTCCTTCAGCCCCACAACCCCCCGAGATCTCTGCGCTCCTCTAATTCTGCCCTCTTGAGGATCCCTGATTATAATCGCTCAACCTTTGGTGGCCGTGCCTTCTGTTGCCTAGGCCCTAAGCTCTGGAATTCCCTGCCTAAACCTATCCGCCTCGCTACCTCTCGCACCTCCTTTAAGATGCTCCTTAAAACCTATCTCTTTGACCAAGCTTTTGGTCACCTGCCCTAATTTATCCTTATGTGGATTGGTGTCAAATTGTTTGTCTTGCAATACTCCTGTGCAGCGCCTTCGGACGTTTTACTACGTTAAAGGCGCTATATAAATACAAATTGTTGTTGTTGTGAAATGCTTGGAGATGTATTAAGTTACAACATAAATGGAAGTATTTACTTACGTATTTATAGCTGGGGTAGATGAGGGGCTGCACATTTTTTCATAATCCATCATAATAAATGTAAGGTAACAAGTAAATAAAGAATTTGCGGATTATATAATGCTTTATCACAAATTTCAGAAACATCCCAAGCACGTCACATGCACTGAATTCCTTTGAAGTGCAGTCACTTTTATTATGCAGGTGAATACGGCAGCATTTTACTCAAGGTCCCACACAAGACAGCAATGTGATGAATGGCCAGGTCATCTGCTATTGGTGGTGTTGGCTGAGGTGAAAGAGTTGGCCAGGACAACGGGGGAGCTCTCTGCTCCTCTTCGAATATTGTCTCGTGGTGTTTAACATCCACCAGGAGAGGCAGACAGCACCTCTGTTCGAAGACCCATTTGAAGAATGATAACTCTGACTGTGCAGCGCACTCTCAAAACTGCTTTGGAGTGCCAGCCTACATTATGAGCTCGAGTCATGGTATTATATTTCACACGTCTCTTTTACGGTGTTCACCTTAAGCCAGACGTATCACTATTAAAAATACTTCTGGTCGTGTTCCTGCCAGTAACATAAAAGGTTATGCCAAGCCAGTTATTTACTTACTTATGTGGCTAGATGATAAAATTAAAAGAATTCTGTTTAAATTAGCTGTATTCTTCGAGTATCTATCCTGTAAATTGTGATGCGGAGATGCCGGTGTTGGACTGGGGTGGACAAAAGTGAGAAGTCGCACAACACCAGGTTATAGTCCAACAATTTTTTTTGAAATCACAAGCTTTCGGAGCTGCTGCTCCTTCGTCAGGTGAAGTGAAGGAATACAGATCGGCAAAGCATATATCGACAGAGAACAATGCCTGTGCAGCGTACAATGTCAGACGACTACAGTTAATCTTTCTGACTGCCTTTTATCACACCTCGGCAGAGAGACAATCAGGTCAGTCAGGAAGACATTATATCAAAGACATAGCAAAATACAACTGAGACAATGAGGTGGGGTCACAGGGATTGTGATTCATTGAGTTCCTTTTGTAAATTTTTCTAGTGTAGAAATCTCAAACCCCCTCTCATTATAGTTGTACAGCTTATACCTTGCTGAGGCAGAATGACTCCAATGAGACAAGAGTCCTGAGAATATTTCGCCTTTCATTGTGACCCAGCGAGACAGTTCTGATAGCCGTCATTCGAAAACGCAGGAGTCGTGTGGTCTTTTTTTATTTTTATATTATATATATTTTATTTATATATCAAAAACGAGAAACAAATTTCATTTGAGACCTAAATCACTGTTGTCACTTTTTACAATTTTGAGTGGTCCACACTTCAGACTGGGGATTCAGCCACCTGACTTCACTGGTAAGTGTTTTTGATATTTTTTTTCCTCAGAAGAACTGTTTTACATTTGAACAACATGGTGCTACTCAAAACAAAAACCACATGCTGCTCCTGATCTTCAATCCTTGCTCACAAATGTGCATCCAGATTAATAATTTGCAGCTTTTATCTCCCGAGGTGCCTTTGAGAACAGGCAGAAGCAGTGCAAGTTATCTGTTCGCTGCGCCACTGCTTTTTCTTTGTAACCTCGGTCGTAAAAGCTGTGCATCGGCAAGGCGGAGAAGGGGAGGGAGTCCCGACAAACTGAGTGATATGCAAGTGCTGAGGGGGCACATGATTGAGTCTCGTCAGATCTGGACCCCTGCCATTGCAAGTTGTTATTACAGTTGTTTCAAGGTATCAGGTTTTTGTTGTGGTAGGCACCACCAGGCTGGCTGCCTGCTAACTTAGTCAAACAAAAGTGCATATGTTCTCACTTAGTCATACTGGCACTCTGAATGCGGTTTCTTTTACAGTTTAATGGTGCGTTTTCTGTCACATAAATTACATTTTGCGGCTGGGTTGAATAATGTAGAATACTTTCCTCTCTTTTCCCCGCCCCCCCGGCCCCATCAGAACTGAAATAGTACAAACCAAGTGATGCTTCTAATACCTCTTGAATCTTCATTTAGTTTCTGTTTATTTAAATGTTATACAACTAGCAGGTTTACTAAAACATAATCAGATCTTTAACCTTCGTGGCCCTGATATCATGTTGAGGGATACTGTTGTGTGAATGCTTTGTGTGTCTTGTTGAAATCATTCTCTCCACTATTTTAGAGGAGGCGTTGGTCCAATTACTGACACTAAAATAGAAGAGAGAGGAATTTCAGATGAATGTGTTCAGCATCTCTACAATAGTATGCCGCAAAGTTATTTTGGGGTCATTGGGTTTCAGGAAATTTTATTGGAAAGTAAAAATGTGCTGCAAGTTTAAACAGTTTGCAGTTTTCTGATTGGCCTCGCGACACATGTCCGACTCAGGAAGACTATGGTGAGCCAGCTTGAATGGCTGTTCAGGCTGAATCTCTCTCTTTTCTGGCTAGTGAGTGAGGCTGAGGAACCCCCATTGCCTTACAGTGTCCAATTCAAGTATGGGAGTGGGTGAAGCCCCCCTCGAGCCTCGGTGCTGCGGAGTGTCCACAATTGTGTCTTTTAAATTGAAGCCAGTGGTTTGATGCTGCAGCTTCTGAGAGTGAAGTGGATGCTGGGTGGGTGGGAGTGGATTACAAGCTTGTGTCCAGTTGCGGGGTTCAGGTAATGTCATTCGCCATAAGAGGTTTTTCAATTCTTCGAAGTATTTTTTTAAATCCAGATATCTGCTACTGCTACTTTGCCACTTCTCTTGTTGGACAGTAACTCGAAATGATAAAATATCTGGTCACCACACAAAGCAATTCAGGACCTGACCAAAGAATGTTTTTTGTCATATGGTGAATGACATCATTCATCATCTTGCATACTGTGAAGACCTATCTAAACACTGGATAACCAGATCTTTAACTTCTGGACAAATACTCCACACATGCTGATGTGTGTGTGTATATATGACAAAGTGTAATTAATAATAGCTATGAAACTGGTCAGCAACTAAATTTCAATCTCTCTTTCTCCGTCTCTATCTCTCTCAAGTCAGCTTGGTTCAGTTGGTAGCTTTCTCACCGCTGAAAATGGTGGCTTCAAGTCCCACTCAAGCACACGAGTACATAATCTGGGCCACTTTTTTTAAGAGGTGTCATCTTTTGGACGAGACGGTAAAACGAGGCCCCGTCTGTCTATTCAAGTGGATGTGAAAGAACCCACAGATATTTTCGAAGAGGAGCAGGGGAGTTTTCATGTTGTTGACATTCATTGCTCAACCAGTGCCACCAGAACAGATTGGTCATTCATCTCATTGCTGTTTGTGGGATCTTGCTGTGTGCAAACTGACTGCCAAGTTTGCCTATATAATGGTTACCGCATTTCAAAAAGTAATTAATTGGCTGTGAAGAACAGCTAGGAATGGGTAATAAATGCTGCCTTGCCAAGAACAAATTAAGAGATTAATAGCAAAACTGCAAGTAGGTCCCGTACTGTCTTTATTTTGATAACTTCAGCTAAGTATTTTTTTTAAAATGCAGCAATAGTCTACTGGGCTGTGAAATACGGAACTTCATTTGCCATCGTTTGATAGATTCACAAATACTTCTTTCTATAAATACTTCTTTCCATGACATATTCATAAGGATTAGGAGCAGGAGTAGGCCACATGGCCCCTCGAGCCTGCTCTGCCATTCAATAAGATCATGGCTGATCTTCTACATCAACTCCACTTTCCCGCCCTTTCCCCCATATCCCTTGATTCGATCTCAGTCTTGAACATACTCGTCGACTGAGCATCCAGAGCCCTCTGGGGTAGAGAATTCCAAAGATTCCAAATAGTATTCTAATCTGAGAAACTACGATTATGCGAATTATATAGGCAGGACAAAATGTTGGTAGCACCTTAAATAATGCCAAAACTAACGCCTAAAAGAAATGTAACTAATGATAAAGTTCAGACCTGTGTAACCTTTATCAGTAGAATGTGACATTTAATTTGAGCACCCAGCTAATGTTTCCCCCTTGGGGCCTTGAAGTACAGAAGGGATTTCAGTGCCATGGTCAATTAAATGTTATGATGGAAAATGCATTAAGACTTTTTTTTGTGTCCCAAAATGCCAGTCAGTGAAAGCTTCAAAGAACAGTAACTACATAGAGGACTTTAAGTGTTTTTTTTAAAAAAGTGTTGAAATAATATAGACTGGAGAATGGAGTCTTACATATTCCAGTATTCACACAAATAAAATAATGACATTTGGACTCCGAGTAATATTTCATACAATTTCTCAAATACATAGTTGTCTTCAGTAATGTACCAAAATGTTATTATACCTCTTTTTTTGATGCAAATTAATTATTTTTTTCATTAGTTATTCTATTTCTCCCTTGCCTCTTGCTTAGGTCTCCATCAGGCAACTATTCCCAGGCTGAGTAGCTTGACAGCTGACCCGTTCCCAGGCTTCTGCTGAGAAACCCTCGAACCAGGTGCCATAAGAGCTGTCTGGAGTGATTCTCCCTCTGATCCTCCCTTCCTCCCTGTGAGAGAGCTCGTCGCCTCTATTAAGTGGCATTGATGAGACTGGGAGCTCACTTGCGTGAGGCCTCTGGGTACAAATTTGTGTTCTGGAACTCTGGAACAACATGTTCGAGTTCGAACAAGATTTACGTTGACTGGCACAAATGACATTGCTGTAATTTTATATAGGAAGTGTCGCTCAACGCCACTTTTGTTTTCATCCATTTGGTTAATTATTTAAACAACTTAAATAAATAGGTCTTTATTACTTCTACAAAAGTGTTCAATCTCTCTGTTCTCTCCCCCGCCCCCGTCCCCAACCTTGCGATTTGTGTGCATTAAAACAATAGTGCAAAATCAATACATTGTTAATTAAATTGAAAGTGTTGGCAACGCTGAAGAACAGTTAAAAGTTCAAGACCATTTACTGTTTGAGAGTGCAGTTTAGATTCAGATCCCTGCCCCCACCTCGGCCATGTAAGGAATAAAGGCAATACAAACAAGATAAGGAATGTAACCGGGTGGGCCAGTACGTTGCTCCAAGAAGCTCTTAGGGGGAGAAATTCGGTATTGCCCCGTTTGAGGCGCAATTATCGGCTAAGTGCAAAGTTTAGCACCTGGCGCTAATTATCGCCTCCGACTGCAAACTTGGCTTCTATTGCTCCTGGAGGTGATTGGAGCGCTAAATCAGGTGCTACACACCTCTCTTAAGGTGCTAACGCTGAGGAGCGAGGCGCTACCTCAGAGCGCTGGCGAAGCTCATGTGATGTCAGTCAGCAATGGAACACAGACACACTGGCGCCGGCCTGTTCTTAAAGGGGAGGGTTGATCTTGCTTTCCATCCACACCCTGCTCATTCAGCCTTGAATCTCGGCCTGGAGAGACCTGTACATCAAATCAGCTGGAAAGAACAATGGAGAGGCCCAGGGAAAGAGCTCAGAGTGCAGCCCCCACAGTCTCTTCTAAATCGATGCAAGGAAGGTCAAATCAAAATGAACCTGCAAAGTGCTGCTCAGTACCCAAAACTCCTTCACACAACGTTGAATCTCGCCAGAAGTCTCTCTCTCTCTCTCTCTCAGAATGCGTTTGTGCAAAAATGTCGCCGACAAAAAAAGGCAGGAAGCGGTTGCCTTTACATAGCGCTCCCCCAGTCCCTTCCCGACTGCAAAACACTCCCCTCAACCTGTCGTTGCAGGCGGTAAGGCAGGGGGCGCCACTCAATATCCGGTCCGGGGCGTTGCACGCTCGACTGACGTCACGATCTGCGGGCGCAGGAGATCGTTGGGGTAGTGTTTAGCGCCGCCGCAAAATGTCTGGTCAATTTCGCGAGCGGCGCAAACATCGCCGCACTCAGGCGCTAGTTGCTTTGCGCCCCGGAAGGCGCAAAGCAACCGAATTTTTCCCCCTTAGTACTCTGTGGCCTGGCGTATTGGAGCTCCAATATACTGGCCCACCCTGTAACATTTCTTATCTTGTTTGTATTGCCAGTGGAAACCTGGAGGAATGTTAGTCACGAGCAGACTTGAGACCACTAATTCAGGATTCTAGCTGCAATCCGCCCTTGCGTCACCATTCCATGGCACAGTATGTTGCTGCTCTAGTTCACTGCTTAACTATACTGCACCAGTGATTGTTGGTTTTACTTACAGACTTGCAACATCCAAAGCATATAAATTTGCTATCGGAATTTGCCCCCTAAAATATTTTTATTCCTGCGAATTCAGCAACAAAAAAAAACCGTAGAAAAAATTGTATTCTTCGGAAAAAATATTAGGGATTTTCTTTTCAACAATTTGACAATATTGTACTTGGAAAGATGTGACGATTTGACGTTATTTTGATAAAAAAGCTTCAGGTTTTCCTTTTAATTTAAAAAAAAAAGTATGCTCAATTTTTACTTGTTTAAAGAACTGATTCTGAAGTGGCTGTGCAAGAATGTTACTACAATCTTTCCAGTGTCTCCAGCAATGATCTTTGAATTAGTAAATGTTCCTTCAAAAATGACTTCTCACAGCATAGATTTGCTATAAGGCAGGCAGGTGTCAGTTGTTCTGACACCATCAGCTGCAATTCTTAGCAGAAACAATAGTCACGAAAATGTGTGCTTACGAAACTGCGATTTGCTGAAGTCTGTCGGTTCCTGCACCGCAAACACAGGGAGCCAGTCCCTTGACACACTCTAATTACAATTGCGTCGCCACATTAATAGGAGGCCAGTGTAACCAGCACCTGACTGACAAATCAAAGGGAGAGAGAGCAACGCACAGAGGCCTCTCCCTCTCCTTAAACAGGAACAGCAAAAAAGCCAATGTAAAAGCACCTTTATTATTCAATTTTATTCCTGCTAATGCTAGCCCTGAACACTAATTTATTTTAATCCTGATTTCAGCTCCTGAGCCGACTGGAAAAGGCCAGTCTAAAAATGTTAAATGCTCCCAAGTGTCAATTGCTAACAGAAATCAGAAAAAGCAATGTGACCACTCTCGTCACTGGCCTTATTGAGCATGCTTCTCACCAGTATGCTATTGGAAGCAAAGAAAATTACACTTTAATGTGTGATAATCTTAGTTCATCACCTCAAATTGCTCCTGCAATTATCATCTACAGTGACAGACCTGTAAAGCCGGTATTTCAGTCTGGCTCAGATACATAGTTCAGAATGCTCCCTTCAGCACAATCCGAGTTCAGAAAGATAATTACATAGAACTGGGTGTTTTCCCCCACCGTTTAAGTGAACAGCATTTGAAAATTTCACGTGCCCTCCGTTACAGCGTACTGAAATCCGAGTGAGAACATCGAGGTCTGGCTCGAATCTTACCTCCTTCGCTGTGTTCTCAGCTCTTGTAGCATCTGAACTGACCGGAATTAGCTGGAGTGGCACGCATTCAGCTGCTGATGGGGTCCTCCTTTTGGTCTGTTTCAATGTTTCGGTTCAGGCACACATCAGTAGCTTTGCATCATCCCACTTACACAGGCAGATCCCCCACACATTCCAGTGCACACATTCCAGGCTCTCAGTGAGATCTTCCCTCTATTCAAGCAAAGGTACTGAAAAGACTTAAGCTTCTTATATATATTTGTCTTTTTTTTAAAGCTTAAAAAGTCCTTTTTTTTATTGCATTTTTTCTGGTTTCAGCCAAAACCAGCTTCTTGCCAATTACTTCCTAGCCGGATTCTTCAGCAGCATGCAGGGAGTGTTAGGAAGCAGAGGAAAGGCTCCAGTCTATAGTCCTGCTATTGGGGGAGAGCAGTCTCCAGAATGAAGTAGGTGGGATTCCTGGTATAACATTACATAGCTGTGGAGTTGAAACGCAGGCCCTTTATCTGTTCAATCACTTGACATGCAATTCAGAGCTGTCACAGCGCTTAAGGAACTCCCAATGTGAACACTGACCAGTGGTGTTCACTTGCCTGACCAGGGAATCTTGGCACCAACCCACTTCTCGTTGCTTGTAGTACTTCTTGAGAACACGGTAAACAGTTTAAACGACAAGAGAGCTGCTCTGCCACTTGTCCTTTTTCTAACAAGAAAAGCTTTCTTTCTCCAGGCTTGTCTGTCCTTTTGTTAAAAACAGCCAGAGGTTCTTCCCTACAAATAGTAAAAGAAAATTAGCCACACCCATTAAATTGTTTGCTTGCAATTTTGCTCTAGATTTGAAGGAATATTTATTTTTTGCTTTCATTCCTCTTTTCTCTTTTGAGACACTGAGTTTTACTTGGGCACAGCTCCGCGGGCACTGTGATCCTCCAAGCGACTATTCTTCGTGTGTTAACCTAAACGGGGAGCATTGACAGGCATACAGCTGAGCCCTTTCCTGTCCTTAGCTGACGTCCACATAAGTCAACTCAGCAGGGAAGGGGTCACTGGAGAGTGATCAGGAGCAGGGACTCTGGTTGATTTCCTCTCTTACCTCACCCTGAAGCCACTGTAGCTCTGATACTGCCACCCGAGCGGAAATCAGCTAACGCAGACCATGGATCACACAACAACTTGTATTTATATAGCGCCTTTAACGTAGTAAAACGTCCCAAGGCGCTGTGCAGGAGTATTTTAAGACAAAAAATTTGACACCGAGCCACCTAAGGATAAATTAGGGCAGATGACCAAAAGCTTGGTCAAAGAGGTCGGTTTTAAGGAGCGTCTTAAAGGAGGAAAGAGAGGTAGCGAGGCGGAGAGGTTTAGGCAGGGAATTCCAGAGCTTAGGGCCTAGGCAACAGAAGGCACAGCCACCAATGGTTGAGCGATTATAATCAGGGATCCTCAAGAGGGCAGAAATAGAGGAGCGCAGATATCTCTGGGGGGTTGTGGGGCTGAAGGAGATTAGAGATAGGAAGGGGCGAGGCCATGGAGGGATTTGAAAACAAGGCTGAGAATTTTAAAATTGAGGTGCTGCTTAACCGGGAGCCAATGTAGTTCAGCGAGCACAGGGGTGATGGGCGAACGGGACTTGGTGTGAGTTAGGACATGGGCAGCCGAGTTTTGGATGACCTCAAGTTTACGTAGGGTGGAATGTGGGAGGCCGGCCAGGAGAGCGCTGGAATAGTCAAGTCTAGAGGGAACAAAGGCATGGATGAGGGTTTCAGCAGCGGATGAGCTGAGGCAAGGGTGGAGACGGGCGATGTTACAGAGGTGGAAGTAGGCGGTCTTTGTTATGCTGCAGATATGTGGTCGGAAGCTCATTTCAGGGTCAAATATGACACCAAGGTTGCGAACAGTGTGGTTCAGCCTCAGACAGATGTTAGGGAGAGAGATGGAGTTAGTGGGTGGGAAAAGGAGTTTGTGGCGGGGACTGAAAACAATGGCTTTGGTTTTCCCGATATTTAATTGGGAGAAAATTTTTGCTCATCCAGAACTGTACATCGGATAAGCAGTCTGACAATTTAGACACCGTGGAGGGGTCGAGAGAAGAAGTAGTGAGGTAGAGCTGGGTGTCGTCAGCGTACATGTGGAAACTGAGGCTGTGTTTTCGGATGATGTCGCCAAGGGGCAGCATGTAGATGAGAAATAGGAGAGGGCCAAGGATAGATCCTTGGGAGGACACCAGAGGTAACGATGCGGGAGCGGGAAGAGAAGCCGGGAGCCTCCTGGTCTGTGGGATTCAGTCACATACTGCCTTTACCAACTGACGTATCAGAGAATCTACGCTGGAGTGGTTTATTATCAGGGATTCACCTTTTGGAGAACTGGGAGTAAAAAAGGCGATTACTGTCCCACCACTCCATATAGCACACATTGCAGTACTCCACTGTGGTACCCATAAATTGTCTCAATACTGACCACCACTCTCAAATCCTGCCAAAGGCAATTACTCCTCTGATACATGCAGAATAGTGTTTTAGTTTTCTCTTTCCCCTCCATGGCCTTTGCTGTCAACATGACTTGTCCCTTTGTTGAAAAAAAATCAGAGGTTCACCTGCAAATGGTTACGAGAAAATGAGGCTGCACGCTGGGAACACATTTGAGAGCAATTCCGTTTCAAATGCGACACTGGCTGCCTTTTACTGCAAGGTCCATTACTGTTGACAGTGGAGTAATTGTTTGAAATGGAGAAAGCAGTAATATAAGAACAAAGTGATTACTACATAACTGATTAATTTTCCTTATCTCTCAGTGGAACAGAGCTGGTGAAGTGCACAAAATGGAGAGTTTATCTTATCATACCCTACCCTCATTATAAAGCTCCCTGTTACAACCGTGTTTATAATTCTATTTCTGCCGTACAGGCCATCGTTGTTAAAAGGCCCTCAGTTGCCACCGCTGTTTGTTACAGAACCCGCCATATTATTGGGCCCTACGTAAACTTGAGGTCATCCAAAACTCGGCTGACCGTGTCCTAACTCGCACCACGTCCCGTTCACCCATCACCCCCTGTGCTCGCTGACCTACACTGGCTCCCGGTTAAGCAGCACCTCGTTTTCAAAATTCTCATCCTTGTTTTCAAATCCCTCCATGGCCTCGCCCCTCCCTATCTCTGTAATCTCCTCCAGCCCCACAATCCCCCGAGATCTCTGCGCTCCTCTAATTCTGCCCTCTTGAGGATCCCTGATTATAATCGGTCAACCTTTGGTGGCCGTGCCTTCTGTTGCCTGGGCCCTAAGCTCTGGAATTCCCTGCCTAAACCTCTCCGCCTCGCTACCTCTCTTTCCTCCTTTTAAGACGCTCCTTAAAACCTACCTCTTTGACCAAGCTTTTGGTCACCTGCCCTAATTTATCCTTATGTGGCTCGGTTTCAAATTCTTTGTCTTGCAATACTCCTGTGCAGCGCCTTGGGATGTTTTACTACGTTAAAGGCGCTATATAAATACAAGCTGATGTTGTTGTTGAATCATAACACCATCTTTGTGATGTACTCTTCTCACGAGAAAAGATCACAAGAAAGATCTTTTGGACTTCTATACCAATGGCATCCCTGATTTCCGAGAAAGTAAATAAGACAGCACCGCTGCCGTCGAGAACCTGAGACCTGCGTAAGGGGCTGGTTTTCTCTGGCACCTCCTGGAGGCAGTACACTTCCTGCTGGGTAAATATAAACACTGCCTTCAAAAAGCTGAGGACGGCATTTTTTTCCCGGCTACCGGTGGGCTGAGTGCTGGGCCCAAAATTCAGGCCAACGCTGAAGTTTCCTGATGCCGAGGTCTGTACAGACTTTGCTCGCCCATTGCGTGACCAGAAATGAAACCACGAATCGCAAACAGCTATGCGTGTATAACCCTGTGTGCATACATTTGTTTGTCTTTTTGCTCTGGTGCTGTGAAATCTGTCCAGCATTTTAATCAGGGTGGCTTCCACAGAAGCAGGAATCTAGGCTATTACAGAATTACTTCTTGCAGCAGTTCTATAATATAAAGAGGTGTCGCTTATAACATCCCAGTTATACGTTACAATCTGATTCTTTTGATGTCACATTTTATTATTTTTGGTACATTCTGTGTGATGTATATCTTGCAAGTGAATTATAGAGCTGCCAGTGAAAAATGGGGTGGTGGGTGGAGTTTTCAGATGTTCGGTATCAGAAGAATGAAGAAGCTTAACTGGTTTATATCTGTCTTGTTAACTTGGACATTAGCTCACAACCTTGAACTTGCTCCCTGGTAAGTCTTGTAAAATAAATAGGATTTCATTCATTGGGGGGGTTTTCAATTGGGTTGTCATGTTTATCCCAGTAAAAGGTATATATTTATATTGATAGTGTCGGCTGTGGTTCAGTGGTAGCATTCTCGCCTGTGAGTCAGAAGGGACTGGAGCACAAAATCTAGGCTGACACTTCAGTGCAGTGCTGAGGGAGCGCCGCGCTGTCGGAGTTGCCGTCTTTCGGATGAGACGTTAAACCGAGGCCCCGTCGGCCCTCTCAGGTGGGCGTAAAAGATCCCACGGCATTATTCGAAGAAGAAGAGCAGGGGGAGTTCTCTCCGGTGACCTGGGGCCAATATTTATCCCTCAACCAACATCACTAAAAAACAGATGATCCGGTCATTATCACATTGCTGTTTGTGGGAGCTTGCTGTGCGCAAATTAGCTGCTGCGTTTCCTACATTACAACAGTGACTGCAGTTTCCTACATTACAACTCCTTTCTATTATATACCTTAATGTATGATGACTTTCACAAGATTATTAATGGTTTCGGATACATAAAGTAGGCTATTGACAAGTGTTACCAGGTTTTTTTTTAAACATTATAATGCTTGAAATGTTTGCCCCATGAGAGCCATGATATAATGCGGATGGAATGTATTTGGAGCATTGGTGCAGTATGAAGGCTCATGTTAAATAGCATGTACAATGGTTTCATTATGAATTTGTTGTAAAATCACTTCTGTCTTGCATTTTATTATTAGAATTTTTCTGTATTAAAGAGAAATGATGTGGTTCGGGTTGGGAGAACAGGGATCATGCCTCTAGTTCCACAAATAATGAGTTTTTACCCTCAGCTGGGGTGTTGGGGAGGAGCGATCCAGAAGACAGGGTAGAGGCTTATCTCCTGAAAGTGAGTTCATCTGGGCCGTGACCAATTACTTCCCAGGAGCCAGTCAGAAACCACAAATGCGCCAAGGAGCAGAATGCCTGTCCAACCTCTGGGCTGGGGCACACGGTACAGGAACATTGTTGGAGATAACCCTGTAAGAATCTGACAGTGATTGGCGGTACTGGAACCCTCCTCAGGAGGGAGATTTCACTGGATGCATTTGACAGCTACCTCCCGTGGCGTGTGTGTCAGATCTGCCGCCTTGGCTCTGGCACAGGTGGGCAGAGCCCTCGATCTGGCAATGTCATTCGGCAAAGCCTGACTTTGGGAAAGACTCAAAATGGCATTAGAAACAGATCTGTAATATAAAAGGGCATAAAGTAGCACATTCAATCCCTTCAGATAATAATGCTTTAGGTTTGTGAACTAAAATTAAAATGAAAGTTGGAGGTGAAATTCCTCTATAATTGTAACAAAGAAGAGGCAGGTTAAAAAAAAAAGAACCACTTTCGACTTATTTTTTGATGAAATTCGTGAATACATAAACTTGAGGTCATCCAAAACTCATCTGCCCGTGTCCTAACTCGCACCAAGTCCCATTCACCCATCATCCCTGTGCTCGCTGACCTACATTGGCTCCCAATTAAGCAACGCCTTGATTTCAAAATTCTCATCCATGTTTTCAGATCCCTCCATGGCCTCCCCCCCCCCTCCCTATCTCTGTAATCTCCTCCAGCCCCAAAACTCCCCCAGGATATCTGCGCTCCTCTAATTCTGCCCTTTTGAGCATCTCTGATTATAATCACTCAACCTTTGGCGGCCGTGCCTTCAGCTGCCTGGACCCTAAGCTCTGGAATTCCCTCCCTAAACCTCTCCGCCTCTCTCTCCTCCTTTTAAGATGCTCCTTAAAACCGACCTCTTTGACCAAGCTTGTGGTCACCTGCCCTAATTTCTCCTTATGTGGCTCGGTGTCAAATTTTTTTATAATCCTCCTGTGAAGCGCCTTGCGACGTTTTACTACGTTAAAGGTGCTATATAAATACAAGTTGTTGTTGTTAGAAATTTCAGTCCAGTCATTTTTTAAAGTCAGTGAATTGCGAGTTTAACTAACAGACTGCTGATTTTGATCTGCTTTCTTTTTCCTTTTAACACTTTAAATAATGTGGGTTTGAGAGATGCTTTCTTTCACTTTTTTTGAGATGGCGTTTGTCACCATTATTTAAGCATTTGACTTCTTAATCGTGATTATTATCGAAACAGCTGCTGTGTAAAATGTTTTGTCTTATCGGTAGTGCTGCTGCTGGTTTGATAAAGATGTCAAATGTGATTGATGAGAGTGATTTTCCTAACAGGGTTGGGTCTGAAAATTAGATGAAAATCGATTGAGTCGGTTTCCTGCATTTGCACTTAGAAGGAAAATTAGTAAACATCTCACTAAGTTTGTTTTTTTAATCCCCAATCTCCCTGTGCTATGCACTGTACCCTGGACGCAGAGGCAAGGAGATGACTTTTTTTATTCGCTTATGGGTTGTGAGCGTACTGGCAAGGCCAGCATTTATTACCCATCCCTAGTTGCCCTTGAAAAGGTGGTGGTGAGCTGCCGCCTTGAACCCATGTGGTGAAGGTGCTCCCACCGTGCTGTTAGGGAGGGAGTTCCAGGATTTTGACCCAGCGACGATGAAGGATCAGCGATATACTTCCAAGTCAGGATGGTGTGTGACTCGGAGGGGAACTTGGAGGTGGTGGTGTTCCCATGCGCCTGCTGCCCTCGTCCTTCTAGGTGGAAGAGGTCGCGGGTTTGGGAGGTGCTGCCGAAGAAGCCTTGGCGAGTTGCTGCAGTGCATCTTGTAGATGGTCCACACTGCAGCCACGGTGCGCCGGTGGTGGAGGGAGTGAATGTTTAAGGTGGTGGACGGGGTGCCGATCAAGCGGGCTGCATTATCCTGGATGGTGTCGAGCTTCTTGAGTGTTGTTGGAGCTGCACTCATCCAGGCAAGTGGAGAGGATTCCATCACACTCCTTACTTGTGCCTTGTAGATGGTGGAAAGGCTTTGGGGAGTCAGGAGGTGAAACACTCGCCGCAGAATACCCAGCCTCTGACCTGCTCTTGTTGCCACAGTATTTATATGGCTGGTCCAGTTAAGTTTCTGGTCAATGGTGACCCCCAGGATGTTGACGGTGGGGGATTCGGTGATGGTAATGCCGTTGAATGTCAAGGGGAGGTGGTTGGACTCTCGCTTGTTGGAGATAGTCATTGCCTGGCACTTCTGTGGCGCGAATGTTACCTACCACTTATCAGCCCAAGCCTGAACGTCGTCCAGGTCTTGTTGCATGCGGGTATGGACTGCTTCATTATCTGAGGAGTTGTGAATGGCGCTGATCCCATGCCAATGCCAGTGCCAACGTAACCTTTCAGTGGGAGATGCGCAAGTGTGAGCGAGAGCGAATTGTTTTGCTGATTCATCCCTTCCTCGCTGGAGGAATTGCCTGGTTTCCAAACGAGATATTCCTCGGGCGGCTCAACAGATATTGTGAACTTGCTGAACAGGCATTGTAAATATAAACCTGTCCTATAACTTCAACGCAAAGTGCTCTACCACGCTACATATGCAGCAAATTTGTTGTCTTTGCTTCAAATACATTTACACTGTTAGCTGAAAAAAATTATTTTACACCAGGGCTGTTTCGGTCACCCTGTAGATGCCTGACCTAAGTGGGCTTATGAACAAATGTGTATTTCTTTAAAACGCAGCTCATAGTGTGGCATAATGATTATACATGCTGCAGCTATCTTTTACTTTATATCCTACCAACCAGAATTTTCATTTGACTTTTTATGTGGGTTTCAGTGATGGAACTGTTAGTGTGTAGTAATTGATGTTAACACAGGTTCACTGCACTGAATACTTTTTTAACCTTAACACCACCAACAACAACAACAACCACTTGCATTTTTGTAGAAACAAAAGTGATTTTCCTAACAGGGTTGGGTCAAAATACTGCGGATGCTGGCAATCTGAAATAACAACAGAAAAAGCTGGAGACACTCAGCAGGTCAGGCAGCATCTGTGGAGAGAGAAACAGATTCGACATTTCAACAGAATTCACATCAGACCATGTCTTTGGATGGTGTCGCGGGGTACATATGCACCTGTGAGGGCACATGCACTTTTTTTCCCCCCCCTGATTTTTGCCCCTTGCCAGTTTCAATCTCTGGCCATGATACCTCCTGCTTCCAGGTCATAAGAACATAAGAATTAGGAGCAGGAGCAGGCCCCTCGAGCCTGCAATAAGATCATGGCTGATCATCAACCTCAACTCCACTCTCCTGCTCGATCCCCATGTCCCTCGATTCCCCTAGAGTCCAAAAGTCTATTTATCTCAACCTTGAATATACTCAACGACTGAGCATCCACAGCCCTCTGGGGCAGAGAATTCCAAAGATTCACCACCCTCTGAGTGAAGAAGTTCCTCCTAGTCTCAGTCTTGAATGGCCTACCCTTATCCTGAGACTTAGGGCTGGATTTTGATACTGGGGCGGGTTGGGGTCGTGTCATCCGCATTTCGTGTTATCTACCCGACTGCAATTGGATGTGGGAGATTGATGCAATTTTCACCTAATTGGGCAATTGAGTTCCAGCATGTGGGAACCCATGAACCAATTAGTGTTTTGGTTTGAAAGTTGCCTCTGATGATGTCATCATTGCTGCTGCATTGCAGGTCAGAGACTGCCTGGCCTTTGCAGTGAGAGGACCTGGATGCAAAATGAGCAGCAGCGAGAGAGAGAGAGATTTTGCATCCAGGTCCTCTCACAGCAAAGGCCAGGCAGTTTTCAATGCAGCAGCATCAGAGGCGACTTTCAGACCTAATACTAATACTACCTTCATCACATCTCCGTTGTAATAGCGGACCTGCAGCTGATAGTCAGCTATCCAAATGTGCTCCCGCCAGGTTTCACAATCGTGGTTCAGAACAGGCGTGCTTCACGTAGATCAAGGGTTAAAATCACAAAGGCCTTTCAAAATGGCATTATAGAGCCAATTTAGTGCTTGTTAAGGGCCTTAACAGCCTATCCCACCTCTTAAAGGCGGGACGGAGTCGGGACCAGCAGACACGATTTAATGAAAATTGCATGGAGGCGGGATGAAGGCGGGCTTGTGCCCGCCCGCCAGTTTTCGCAATTTTAACCCCCCACACGCCTCCAAACCCGCCTCCACTGGTCAGTGAAAATCCAGCCCTGAGACTCCTGGTTCTAGACACTCCAGCCAGGGGGAAACAGCCTCTCGGCATCTACCCTCAGAATCTTGTATGTTTCAATGAGATACCTGAGGTCATCGGCTGAGCTACTGGACACCAGGAGGTGTGTAAGAATGGATTGCTGCCGAGGCCCCGTCTCACTTTCCCTCCCCCTTTATGGGGAGATGCTTGGCTTCTGCTCTGCACATTCCTGGAGCAATATGGCTGAGTTTGAGAACTCAGTGGAGGGGAGGATTAAATATGTGTCACGATGTGTGTCGTGACAACACCTTTTTGCCAAGACCACAATTAAACAAAGGGCAGAGCCGGGATGAAGCAAACGCTGGGATGAAAGCTTGAAATCTAATGGTGGCTTTGCTGGTGATGAATATTAATTGAAAACCTTAATTACGAATATCTCCATCTCGTGAGTCATCGAAAAATAAAGCTTCCAACAGCCATCTGTTGTGAAAGACAGACTTTCAGGAGTGGAAATTACTCGGCGTCGTCTTAACAAATCGTTTAACGTGTTCAGACGAAATTCCTGTTGTTAATTGGGTTAATGAGCTTGGGCCAAACGTGCAGGGATATCTTGGCCCCCATGAAAGTGTCAGTCTTGTCTCCGAGATAGTGCCAGCCCCATTACAAGACTCGAGCACGTAATTTACGCTGAGACGCCAGTGCAGGACTGAGCGAGTGCTGCGTGGCTGGAGGACCTGTGTTTCAGATGAGACGTCACACTGAGGCCCTATCTTCTGTCTCGGGTGAATTTAAAAAATGAACATGGCGCTACTCGAAGAAGAGCAAGGGGAATTGTCCCGGTCAATATTCATCCTTCAACCAACGCCATCAAAACAGATTAACTGGCCATTCATCTCATCGCTGTTTGTGGGCACTTGTGCGCAAATTGGCTGCTGCGTTTGCCTTCAGCCCAACGTTGCCTGCGTTTCATTGGCTGTGAATCACGTTGGGACCTCCTGAGGGTGTGAAAGGTTCTGTATAAATGGAAATTCATTCTTGTTACTGGAACAAACTCAGGAATTCCATTCAACCACATTAAAGACCAGTTAAAATAACGCAAAATGTAACTACCACTCGGCGACCAGTTTAGAAATTTGCAGACTGCTTACTCAAGAACCAGATGGTAGAACCCCAAACACACAGTACAACCTTCCCCCCCTCTTGTTTAAATGTTCTGTTTTTCTCCCACAGCACATTTTTCAGTTTGGCTCCAGTTGTGCACTCCGAGCTGGAGACAGGTGTTGCAAAAAGCCATTCTGTAATAAGGTGAGCAGTCCGGGGTGACTTGCCAATTTCATTTTCCTTTTGACGGTGGCAGACCACTTGTTTACGCATCTCCCCAAGACAGTTTAATTGTCAACAACGCAGATGGGCCATCGTGGGTCTCTCGTATACTTCTTCCCCCGCCCCCCGCCCCGCCCAAATAAATGACCACTGTTAATGTCAGACCGCAAGTAATTGACACAGACACTTTGCAATAATTGATTCATCGTAGCTGTGAGGCGGGTGCGTTTGAATAATGGTATTCCCCCCCCAAATACAGCTAGAGGGTCTGAATCTGTGAATACTGCAGCGAGTACATTTGCTGCAATTATTGTTAAAATGTCTATTTTGAATGCGCCTACTGTTAACATATCACATTTAATATACTGGTACAGGTCCCTGCCATGCATCTTTTCTACATTAATGTGACTAGTTTATCTCGTCTCCATGTTAATTCAGCATAATTGTACACATGACAAATATGGCCAAGTGAGTGCTGAGATAAGCTTGAAACTGGCTTAAGGGTAACAGGGAAATGTTGATGGAACATTTGTCAAGGACATTAATGTAGCTGCTAAAACACAAACCATTGCTAATAAAAACTTCCGAACAAATGTGAAACATTTTCGCTGTACTTTTCTCTTTGATATCCCCCATCTCTGACACCGTGCCAAGCCAAGTACCATTCTCTGGTACGCAGGGAAAACAGCCAGTTCCAAGATCCCTTCCAGTGCCGTTATATAACCAAGTGCTAGGAAGTGTGTAACCATTCTGGGGTACTTTTGTTGTCCAATTTTCCCTCCAGCACTGAGCTTCCTCTTGGCACTTGTTGTTGACAGCTTGACTGAGAACAAGAACCCAATGTGTGGAGAATATCGAGCATCAACTCAGCTGCTATGATGGGTGAACATTATTGGTGCAGTAATTATGATGCTGGTACACTAACATGGCTATTCAACAACTCCAATTCAACTAAATATTACAACAAAGCTGTATCTCTCAACTACTATTGGACATTGAACACTTCCCAGTATTCGTGGATAAAATCTGTCTTTTTCGATAGATAGGCAGAAGCAAATTCAGTTATCATAAGGGCCGTCTATAATTGTCATAATTTTCACAGTTCATGTTTATAGCATATATTAAGAATGATCACAATTAATCAAAGCATTTATGATTATTCAGATTTTAAAATGGGACAATGCACAGAATACAGGTAGAATAGAATAGAAAGACCTGCATATGTGTCGTGCCTTTCATGTCCTCAGGATGTCCAAATGCATTTTACAACCACTGAATCGCCTCTGAAGTGTAGTTACTGTTATTATGTAAGGATAAAGTAGAGGTTGCATAGACAATATAATGCTTTTGCTGTAGGTAGTGCATAATGTGTAACCTAGTGTCAGCCAGTGGCTCAGTGAGTAGCATCCTTGCCTTCTGAGTCAGAAGGTTGTGGGTTCGAGTCCCACTCCAGGGACTTGAGCACATAAAGCTAGGCTGACACTCCAGTGCAGTGCTGAGGGAGTGCCACACTGTCTGAGGTGGCTTCTTTCGGATGAGACGTTAAACCGAGGCCCCATCTGCGCTCTCAGGTGGATGTAAAAGATCTTGTGGCACTATTTCGAAGAAGAACAGGGGAGTTCTCCCCGGTGTCTTGCGGCCAATATTTATCCCTCAATCAACATCACTAAAACAGATTATCTGGTCATTATCAGATCTGAATCTATACTAACACTGCACTGCACAGTGTTAGGATGGGTTCAGATCTGATGATAGGAATAGATATAAACCTTGCTATTTTTTGGAGAAGGGAGATGAAAATATGCAGAGATAAAGGTAAAATAGAAAGCAAAAAACTTGCATTTATATAGCGCCTTTCACAACCTCAGGACATCCCCAAGTGGTTCACAGCCAATGAAGTACTCGTGAAGTGCAGTCACTGTTATAATGTAGAGAAACGCAGCAACCAATTTGCGCACAGCAAGCTCCCACAAACAGCAATGAAATGAATAACCAATTGAACTGTTTCAGTGATATCAGTTGAGGGATAAATATTGGTCAGGACACCGGGAGAACTCCCTGCTCTTCTTCAAATAGTGGACATGAGATCTTTTATGTTCACCTGAGAGGGCAGATGGGGCAACGTTTAATGCCTCTTCAGAAAGGCGGCACCTCTGACAGTGTGGCACTCCCTCAGTACTGCCCCTCCGACAGTGCGGCGCTCCCTCAGTACCGCCCCTCCGACAGTGCGGCACTCCCTCAGTACAGCCCCTCCGACAGTGCAGCACTCCCTCAGTACTGCCCCTCCGACAGTGCTGCGCTCCCTCAGTACAGCCCCTCTGACTGCGGCGCTCCCTGAGTACAGCCCCTCCGATAGTGCGGCGCTCCCTCAGTACCGCCCCTCCGACAGTGCGGCGCTCCCTCAGTACCGCCCCTCCGACAGTGCGGCGCTCCCTCAGCACCGCCCCTCCGACAGTGCTGCGCTCCCTCAGTACTGCCCCTCCGACAGTGCGGCGCTCCCTCAGCACTGCCCCTCCGACAGTGCGGCGCTCCCTCAGCACTGCCCCTCCGACAGTGCGGCGCTCCCTCAGTACCGCCCCTCCGACAGTGCGGCGCTCCCTCAGCACTGCCCCTCCGACAGTGCGGCGCTCCCTCAGTACCGCCCCTCCGACAGTGCGGCGCTCCCTCAGCACTGCCCCTCCGACAGTGCGGCGCTCCCTCAGCACTGCCCCTCCGACAGTGCGGCGCTCCCTCAGCACTGCCCCTCCGACAGTGCGGCGCTCCCTCAGCACTGCCCCTCCGACAGTGCGGCGCTCCCTCAGTACTGCCCCTCCCACAGTGCGGCGCTCCCTCAGTACTGCACTGGATTATGTGCTCAAGTCCTGGGATGGGGGGTTGAACCTTTAACTTTGTGACAATAGGCGAGACTGCTGCTACCGAGCCAACTCTGACACAAAAGAGAGGATGGTTACTTCAGGCCAATTCTCACATACTGTTGTCCAGGTTTGGACTGAAACTGACAAGAGTAACAGATGAAAATAGCCTCCTGCCTTATCTGTCAGGAAATGATGCATGGCTTAGGGAAGGAGCCTTCAAACTGCAGCCCATGGACCACAGGCCGCTCCCATGCTTGGACACTCTGACCCTTGAAGCCCAGGCAACTCAAGTCATCTTTGTGCTTATATATTTCTTATTGTGGGCTGCAAGGTTTGGAAAGGGCTTTCTATAGCAGTGTTGCTGCATTGGTGGCTAAATCCTAATCAGATCGGTTAGGATCCACACCTTGAGAATTTTTTTTCAATGAGAACATGGATTTAAACTTTATACGTGGCCCACAAAGACAAAAAGCTTAGATACCCATGACTCAGGGAACCAACAAGAGGGCATAAGATATGAAAGTTACACTGATTCTCCTGTCTGCTCTTCTGCCTAGGTGCCCTCAAAGCAACCTGAAAAACAATCATTTTGAGTTTAAGTGCTACAGGCACCATGAGTCTCCAAGTTCTTGCACTCTGTTAGGGGAATTGATGCATGTGTGTGTGGCAGAAAGGGAGATTACTCATATAAATGGGTCTTTGTCGGGTACGAGTGCAGCTGAACAGTCAGGAGATCCCCCAGTGGTGTGGCAAGGATGCTCAGTCCCTGAAATGTCCTGTTTTCTCCCCACATCAGAAGGATGAAAGGCCAAGTAATCTCTGCTGAAATTTAAACCCCAAGTCCGTCACTTAAATGACTTGAGCCACCTGCCTTCATGAGGTGGTGATGTGCGAATGGTGGCAAGATTCCCTCAGGGAGAAGAGTGAAAATGAAAGGGTCAATCAAGCTGCGTCGAGCGTGTTGATATTTGCCAGCATTAAATTGTCTGCCTGCTGCCCTCGCACCCCTGTGCCCAACTAAAGGTGCGTGCTGCGGGTGACCGTAAAGAGGAAGAGATTACAAAAGGAATAAGGGACCTGTATCTGATTAAAAAGAAAGAGTTGGAAAGTGAACCCCGTCTCACTTTCACTCGCAGGACAATGTAGCACTCACCAGAAAGAGATTCAGTTGTTTTCGGGTCCTCATCACTGCCTTTTTGACATGATTTGAGGCCGTTGTGATGCTGCATTGAAATGCAAAGCAGCGATTTTTTTTTTAAACAATCCTGTGAAAAGCCAGAATGGACAAATTTTTTTTTTCACTCGAGACCTTTCAACCAACCTCAATTTTACCAGGGTCTAAATCTATTGGCTTTGTAATGTGCACAGTGTCTGCTGAAACGCCATTAAGCAGAAAGGAAAATGGTGTGACCACTTCAATAACATCAGCGCATCTCTCTCGCTGATAGATTGCAGAGCCTCTGCTATTAGGATGGGCAACTGTGTATACAGATTTATCCTGCTAATGGACAAAAGTGGAAAGTAATGAATATTTAGTTACTGCTGGCACTGAAATTTTAAACTGCAGTATTGATGCTGCAAATGGCTTCTGATTTGGTGATGTATTGTACAATTATGTGCCGAGCGGGAAATAATGAAGGTGCAGATATGATGACTTTAGTAATTTTCTCTTCATATTTTGACGTGCACCGTGGTGAGCTGTTTCTTTAACTTAAGCCTGCACTGAAGGCAAAATATTAACCTTTTTTAATGGCACAGCTGCATTTACTCTGCTTTGTGCTTCTGTAATTGCAACCTCATGTACATTTCCAGAAAAAGCACTCTGCTCTTCCGGCAGCGTATATTACCCACGCACAATGTATACCTTCAGGTACATGCATCTCACTATACAGGCAGCTGTCTGCAGAGAGATATAATATAGGCTTTCTGGAAACTTAGACAGTGAAGATTGCATTTGCACATTTATTAGGTGACGTGCCACAAGTAGCTTTAAGTCTGCCTTTTATATTGCTTTGAACAGCCTTCTGGGGTGAAAGACGGACACTTAGTGTGAGATTGCTACATTCTCTGTTTAATCATTTTCAATAATCGTCCCTATTTTCTCTTCCACCTCCAACCCAGCCCTGCAGGCACCGACCGACTCTAGCTGGGCCGTTCTTCATGTGCACATGGCAGACAGTGAATTTTCATCAGGCTGTTCAGCTGGAAGTGGGGCGGTGGGAGAAAATCTGAGCCAAGTCTAATCCTTTCCTCACTCGATGTCCATGAGTGTGTACTTCCATTAGATAGCGATTAGAAATGAAGAACGCTGGCTGTTTTCTCCCCTCGCTCACTAGCCTAGGGGGGGCAGGGGATAATTGTATTATTGAACCAGATAATTCAGTAGAGATTGGCGTTGGAAGCTTCCTGATCTGCATGGCTCCGTACCACACAGAGATACCGCATTTACCAACTGAGCCATTGAGGGCGCTTTCAGCAGATGGTTTTTATAATTAGATGTAGCTAGAATTAATATACTTTCTCACATTCTGAATGAATGCAATAAATATCTAATTTACAATCTAAAAGAAGACATCATAATCATTTATGAAGTGGGTAAAAATTTACTTTTTAAACACAGAAAGAGAGATTGAATAGTTAAAGATTCAAACCCTAAACAATGATGTTGGCCCCAAATATTTTTTTAAAAACCAAATAGCCTTCGACTCGAGTTCCCAAAAGCACTCGTGTCCTCAATGCCTCCTTCTGTTCTATGGCAGTAATTACCAAGGCATGCATACAAGCTGACCTGCTGCCTCTGAATAATTGTACCATGGCACAGCCTTTTGTCACAGGAAATGTGATCCAGGACTTTGATTAAATGCTTGTTTTGGTTTTCTATTCTAAATTTGAAACTCATTGCTATTAAATGTTGCTCAGTAATAAAAGATGTGCTCTCCCTTCCACATCGTTGCTTTTTTAGAAAAAACTGGGTAACAGTGCTGGACTGAGCTTCTTAAAATTGCCATTTTTTTCTCAAAAGTTTGTATCTCAGTAACTTACAGAGAAGATAATTAATTTCTAATTCAGCAGTAATCATTTTTGGCTGGTTCAGATAACTCCATAAATGATGAGGGCCAAGGTTTGAGTGGTTTAGAGCCGTCATCTGAACCCCATTTGAAGATTGCTGCCTGGAAATCACTCCTATGCCTCCGCCAATAATCTAGTTTTGGTAGGTCAATTTAATTTTTTTTGCTTCTTGTTGGTGTCGTGGCAGACATCGGCCATCGTGCTCGCTGAAGTTCGTGCGTGTTGGCACCCCACTGAAGACGCGAATACTGTCAAGTAATCACTGCAAATTCACTGCAGTTAATTATCAAGAAATAACATAGCTAGTAAATATCATATGCTATTGATCTGGTTGACAGGTTCAGGTGGTTGTTTGTTGTCTGAGCGCTGGTTGGCTTATTGCGTCAAGATCACCGGGACGGAGCCGTTCGTGTTTAACGCAGGTGTGTAAAATTGTGAAATGTTTCTATTGCCATTAAAGAAAAGAAAGACTTGCATTTCAATAGCGCCTTTCACGACCACCGGACGTCTCAAAGCACTTTACAGTCAATGAAGTACATTTTGAAGTGTAGTCACTGTTGTAATGTAGGAAAAGCGGCAGCCAATTTGTGCACAGCAAGCTCCCACAAACAGCAATGTGATAATGACCAGATCATCTGTTTTTGTTATGTTGGCTGAGGGATAAATATTGGCCCAGGACTCCGGGGATAACTCCCCTGCTCTTCTTTGAAATAGTGGCCGTAGGATCTTTTACATCCACCTATGAGAGCAGACAGGGGCCTCGGTTTAACGTCTCATCCGAAAGACGGCACCTCCGACAGTGCAGCGCTTACAAGACTGATGTAGGAACTGAAGGAGTCTTGGATTTGTGACATTGGATCTTATGCTGTGCTTGTGGGAGAACCTCAGACTCTAACTGGTAGTTTGAGAAGCTGCTGACTTTGACAGATCTGAACAGTTAATGTTCTGGGGTAATGGTGGTAGGGCGGGTAGCGCGTTGAGAAGAAGCAATATTCTTAAAAGGTGATTGCTATTAAGTGAGCAGTATTTTTCCGAAAGCTTTGGCTAAACCAAGAACATTAGGAAATAGATTAGATGCATGGTTAATTAATGTGACCAATCCCATAAGTACTTGATCACTGCATTGATCTGTCGAGAGCAGGGCTGTGAGCTACAGCGGTAATACATACATATATTACCTGCCGGCCTCCAACTAATCCATATGTTGGATCACCCGCGTGCTCTTTTCATGTTGCCTGCTTTGTGCAGGGACAACACTCACCGATCAGCACATTGAAAAACAGAACGACCCGCCCAACTGCATACATAAAAAAAGCAAAAAAACTGCAGATGCTGGAAATCTGAAACACAAACAGAACACGCTGGATAGACAGGTCAGCCAACATCTGTGGCGAGAACAGGCAAATGAATGCAGGAGGTGTCGACCCATCATCAGAGCTGTTCTGAGGAAGGGTCTGTGCGCGTACAATGTTGACTTGTCTGTTCTCGTCACAGATGTTGACTGACTTACTGAATGTTTCCAGCTTTTTCTGTTGTTTTAAGCCCTCTTGCTGTTTTGCTTTCACAATGATGGTATGAAACTTCGTTTCGCGAAGGACATTTTAAGCTGTTGGGGAGGAAGGTGCAAGACACTGTCGTTATTTTTACTAGTCGAGGGGTTTGCAGTTACATGATCAGGGCCGTGGATTGCACCGCCATTAATTAAAAAAAAACTCGAACATTTAAAAATATTAAAAGGCATTGAAAAAGCTTCTGCAGCAGCTAAAACAGCGCTGGCTGAATTGTGAACTTGTTGATGTAGCCAACGTGACACTGAAACAGCAGAGTTTTAAGAGCATGTTGATCCTAGGTTGTTTAGAGGAACTTTAGCCTGCCTGGCGATTTCCTAATGAGGTGATACAATCTATTTTCCAGAACTGAGAGGTTACATCTATCAGCAAAGGCTGAACAGGCTGGGGCTCCTCGCTAGAAAAGAGGAGGTCTTCTCAAATTATGAAGGGTTTTGATAGGGTAGAAGTAGAGAAGATGTTTCCACTTGTTGGGAGGAGGGCCATAAATATAAGATAGTCACGAATAAATCCAATAGGGAATTCAGGAGACACCAGAGAGTGGTGAGAATGTGGAACTCGCTACTACACGGAGTAGTTGAGGCGAATAGCAGAGATGCGTTTAAGGGGAGGCTCGATAAACACTTGAGGGAGAAAGGAATAGAATAGATTGAAACATATAAGATCCTGAGGGGTCTGGACAGGGTGGATGTGGAGAGGATGTTTCCTCTTGTGGGAGAATCTGGAACTAGGGGTCACTGTTTAAAAATAAGGGGTCGCCCATTTAAGACAGATGAGGAGAAATTTTTTTCTCACAGAGGGTGGTGAGTCTTTGGAACTCTCTTCCTCAAAGGGCGGTGGAAGCAGAGTCTTTGACTATTTTTACAGCAGAGGGAGATAGATTCTTGGTAAGCAAGGGGATGAAAGGTTATCGGGGGTAGGCGGGAATGTGGAGTAATCAGATCAGCCCATGATCTTATTGAATGGCGGAGCAGGCTCGGGGGGGTCGAGTGGCCTACTCCTGCTCCTAATTCGTATGTAAGGATATGCTGATAGGGTGAGATGAAGTAGGGTGGGAGGAGGCTCGTGTGGAGCATAAACACCGGCACGGAGCAGTTAGGCCAAATAGCCTGTTTGTGCTGTAATTTCTATGTCGCAGAGAACAAGCAGCTATACCCCAGGTTGCTCCTTTGCCTGTGTAAGTTATTTTGATTGTGCACGCTTCCCTGAAATAGCAGAAAGGGGGGGAAAAAAGGAAGCAATCCTTATTGCCCAATCTGGTGAAACGTTATGCTTTGTGCCCTGGATAGTAAGATTGTTTCAGCATTATTTGTCACAGCAGTCTAATTTTAGTGTATTATTACAAAACATTCCTTTTCATCATTTCTACACAGTGACGTGATCCACTATAGTATTACAAGTAAGCCTGCAGGATTTGTACTGGGGCCGAGCAGTGCACCTCCTCCAAAACTAATGACTTAAAATTTTCAAAGAACAACCTTCTCGTGAGTTTTGATCCCCCCCAAAACGATCGTCAGACTAAGCTGCTTAAAATTAGTTTTCATAACCACAATCCAGTCAACCGAGCAATTTTTTTCCGAGCGAGCGCATAAAGTTTCAGCACGTTTTTGAATGTCCACCTCGTACGGCACAGGAGCATACCTGCATAATAAATCTGAAATTGATGAGCATTGAATTAACTATCTCTGCAGACAGATATTGAATTAAATTCTTGCTTGTTGCATGGCTAGTACGGTATATGACCTCGTTATTAAATCCTTGCAGGAAGCAAATGTTTTCCTGATGAAATGGACACAAATGAGTAGGTCTCACACGATTAATTATAATTCCTGATATATTGCACTGATAAAGGTGGGGTTGCAGCTTTTTATTTCCCAAACATGAAGGGCTCATAACTCATAACTGCTGTAAGCTGAATAAAAGCAGTAACACATTTATCAGTACAGTATTCTAATTATTCACTCACTCTGTTGACATTGGCAATAATAATTGAATCAACTTTGTTTTCCCTCTGGTTTTGCTGGGGTACGGTTCCATGTCTCCTGGCGGTCCCCTGGACACCTCATCTAAATGGCCCTTCTACAAGTGTGAGCGTTGATTTTTGGGCATCAACGCTGAACCCAGTTCTGTCCTACTCCATATGCACACACCTTACACTTTCCAACAAGAGTCACCGGGTAGCGGTCAGGAGCATGAACTATGACTGATTTTATTTTGGTCCCTTTCCTAGCCAGTGAACACTGAGATTAATTGTGGCGCCTCTCCTGCTGCAGCAGTTCAGATCCGCTAAAAAACACAGCCTGGAAATCAAAGCAAAAAGTGCACTTCACATAAAAATTAGAGAATCCGTTCCAGATTCTAGTCAGTCTTTTTTTTCCCTTGCAGCTTATGCTCGTTTGAGTGCCATATGATGGTTTAAGTTGGTATTCTACAACACATTGTGTGGGAAATAAGGTCAGGTTGCGGGTTTGCAGGGACATGTTGCAACTTGCTCAGCTCGCCCACCTCGGAGCATGGATGAGGAAAGTAGAGGTTCTCTGCTTCCGTTTTATTTGCCCCCCCCATCTCTTTCAACCCTTTGTCCATGTCAGCTGTGGCTCAGTTGGTAGCACTCTCGCCTCTTGAGTCAGAAGGTTGTGGGTTCAAGTCCCACTCCAGAGACTTGAACACACAAATCTAGGCTGACACTCCAGTGCAGTGCTGAGGGAGTGCTGCACTGTCGGAGGTGCCGTCTTTCGGATGGGACATTAAACCGAGGCCCTGTCTGCCCTCTCAAGTGGATATAAAAGATCCCATGGCACTATTGGAAGAAGAGCAGGGGTGTTCTCCCCGGTGTCCTGGGGCCAATATTTATCCCTCGCCCAACATCACTAAAACAGATTATGTGCTCATTATCACATTACTGTTTGTGGGAGCTTGCTGTGCACAAATTGGCTGCTGCGTTTCCTACATTACAACAGTGACTGCACTTCAAAAGTACTTCATTGGCTGTAAAGTGCTTTGGGACGTCCTGAGGTCGTGAAAGGCGCTGTAGAAATGCAAGTCTTTTTATTAAGGTTTCTTCCGGTTGAAATAATGGGCAGTGGACCAGGCCCCAGATATTTGATGCTGATGCTAGTAGATTAGAAACAGGCTAACATAGTGCTCATGTTCAAAAAGGGTGGCAAAACAGACACCGGCAGCTGCAGACCCATTGGTCTCACTTCAATTCCATGTAAAATAATGGAATTGATATCAGGAGTAAACTTGAGGATTGTCTCTGTTGCAACAACAACCTAGTCAACAGTAGTCAAACGCGGCTTGACATGTGGAAGATCCTGCCTGACCAACCTCCTTGAATTCTTTGAGAAAGTGACAATCCAATGAAGTTGTGTATTTGGAATTCTGAAAGGAATTTCCACGTGAGAGATTACTAATTAAGCTCAAAGCTGTGGCGATTCAGGGCCAAATTTGGGTACGGAGAAGAAACTGGCTGAAGGGTACTGGTTTGAGGGGTAGGAAGGATGAAATACTGAGTGGAGTGCCCCAGGGCTAATTGTGGGAACCACTACTGTTTCGAATCGATATCGCGACTTGGATTCTGAAGCTCAGTGCAAATTGGTTCCGTTTACAGATGATCACAAACGAGGAGGGGCAGCGGAAATCGAAATAGACAACCCAGAACTTACGGAATGAGCTAATCAAAGTACGTGAGTGGGCTGAACAACGTCAAATGGCAAATAAAATCGAATGCAGACAAGTGCAAAGTATTGCACGTAAGAAGAAAAAATGGGTAACGCACATACTGAATGAATGGAACACAGGAACAGGAGTCGGCCATTTAGCCCCTTGAGCCTGTTCCGCCATTCAATGGTGTTGAAATAGCTACGGCAGAAGTTGAGAGAGCCCTCGGAGTCACAGCAGACTCAACATGGCCAATCAGTGCAGAACAGCAATCACCAAAGCCAAACTAACCAACTAACTAACAGCATTACCATCGCCGAATCCCCCACCATCAACATCCTGGGGGTCACCATTGACCAGAAACTTAACTGGACCAGCCACATAAATACTGTGGCAACAAGAGCAGGTCAGAGGCTGGGTATTCTGCGGCGAGTGTCTCACCTCCTGACTCCCCAAAGCCTTTCCACCATCTACAAGGCACAAGTAAGGACTGTGATGGAATACTCTCCACTTGCCTGGATGAGTGCAGCTCCAACAACACTCAAGAAGCTCGACACCATCCAGGACAAAGCAGCCCATTTGATTGGCACCCCATCCACCACCTTGAACATTCACTCCCTCCACCATCGGCGTACCATGGCTGCAGTGTGTACCATCTACAAGATGCACTGCAGCAACTCGCCAAGGCTTCTTCGGCAACACCTCCAAACCCACGACCTCTTCCACCTAGAAGGACAAGGGCAGCAGGTGCATGGGAACACCACCACCTCCAAGTTCCCCTCCAAGTCGCACACCATCCTGACCTGGAAATATATCGGCCGATCCTTCATCGTCGCTGGGTCAAAATCCTGGAACTCCCTCCCTAACAGCACTGTGGGAGCACCTTCACCACACGGACTGCAGCGGTTCAAGGCGGCGGCTCACCACCACCTTCTCAAGGGGCAATTAGGGATGGGCAATAAATGCTGGCCTTGCCAGCGACGCCCACATCCCATAAACGAATAAAAAAAATTGTTATAGCATTACATGGAAATCACAATACAGAAATAGGCCAATCGGCCCAACCAGTCAGTGTCAATGTTTATCCTCTACAAGAGCGGTCGTCCTAATCCCATGTACCTGCTCTGTTTCCATATCTCGTTATTCCTGTTGTCTTCAACCTCCTATCTAACCGATTCTTAAATGTTGACGTGGTCGCTGGTTGAATCACTAACTCCGGTCGCGCATTCATTCCTTAACCTCAGAAACACCTGTGTTTTAAAACAAAATCCTGCTCTCTGTTCTAAATCTCTTGCAATTCAATCTGGTATCTATAAGCCTAATAGTTCTATAAATCTAAATAGCCTAATGACACCCACTATCTAGGCCCTATCCGCATTTGGTTTATTCTCTCTCTATTAATGTGTTCATTGTTCTGCATTGTAACGGCCCTAACTTATGAAGTAGACTCGTGTGTGTGTGTATATATTAAAATGTAGGGACTGAGATCTCTGTGCACTAAAGAGGGAACCGTCTAGTAGTGGTGTGAGGAGAAAGTGTTGGTGCTGAGCTCATTTCTTTTGAAGAACGGCGACTTGTGCGAGGTGCCAGAGGGTGGCTGACGAACAGGAGCCCAGAATAGGTCAACACCTTTCAAACAGGAAGGGAGAAAATTGCGGAATAAAAACACACCATAAAGCCTTCAAAAAAAAAAGTCCTTCAATTTTGTGATCATGATGTCATCTGAAATGTTTGGTTAGATTCCTACCTTGTAATCACGCCCGGGTATATAGTTTTCAACAGTACTCGAGTGAATTATGGAATTAAGCCACCTGGCAGTAAAATTATCGTCAGCTACTGCTGGATAAATAAATATCGCTACAGCAATAATACTGCAGCTTTTTGCAGTGGTAATGGCATAACGAATGGGACTGGGAAAGAATTATGTGCCTGGATCTCTCTCACACATTTCGGCATTTATTGATCAGGGGGCAGTAAATCTTTCGCTTATGATAGAAAGTCGTTGGTTTAACCCAAGACAAATTTCAGTCATACAATATATATACCTCGGTGACCTCACACTTTCAGGAGATGAAAGGGAAACTGTTAAGACAATTTGACCATACTATAGCCATTAGCCAACTCAACATTTGGCTTTTGTTTGTTTTAGTCTGGCTTATGGAATACATTATAATGTAGCCAATTGAATCATTATATAATGTGAGCTTTTAGGAAAATGTATGTATATTACACCCTGCAAAATAATACAGTTATAATTTAATTCACACAGCTAAGAGTGTAGTTGACCTCCAGTCATTGAATCCGTGACATCAATCTGTGAACAACATAAATCTCTTACTAAAATTGAAAGGAGTATATTCAGGCTTTTAAGCGTTGCAGTATTGGAATGTTAACAAGGGACCTATTATTTGTGGAAGTTAACAGATTTGCTGCTAGTAATTTTAGCTGAGGGGACTTACTGTATAATAAACTGTTCGACACGCATTACTGAGTGGCAGTGACGTGCTTCTGTTTTGCACTTTACACTTCATTATGTGGCAAGGTACCAGTCTTGGGCATAATGTTAGAGTCTTTGAGTGGATACTAGAGGCGCAATCTTGCCAGCCCTGGGGAGGCGGGTTTGGAGGCGGGACTGCCAGGAAAATGACAGAATTTGGGGACGGGTGCCCAACCCACCTCCGTGCCATCTTGCCAGGAGGCGGGTAGCCGTCCCGCGCCGGGTCCCGTCTCCTTGGAGGCGGGAAGGGGATTAGTGCCACTTAACTGCCTGTTAACAGACAGATAAGAGGATTATCCCCATTTTACCCACAAAAGTGCGGGCTTCCCGAAGGCTCCGAACCCCGCCAGGGTCACCGAGGCAAGTAGTGGGTCTGCGGGGATCGGAGGGGTCCAAAAGTGTGCTGTGGAGGTGAGTGATGGGTGCAAGTGTGGAGAGGTGAGTATGTGAGGTAAGTGGAAAGTGTTAGAAAAAGTGTACTTACCTTTGTTTCTTCCTGCAGGCTTCAAGAGTTGGGTATGCAGAGTCTCGCACCTCCGCGGCAGAGATGACAGATGGCCGTTGCATTCTCCAATGCAACAACCATCTCATTTCTGCAAAAGAAAGAGGTTTGATGAGGTCTTGAATTCAAGACCTCATCAAACTACAGAGAATGTCAGTGTTTGACAGCTTCACAGAGCTGTCAAACGATGACAATTCATCTATCAAAAATTTTTGACAGATGAAACATCATACGCTGACGTTCTCTGCAACTGGCTTCCCCTTAATTGGCCTGCTGAGCCCACTGGGCGGGCTTAACAAGGTCAATCAAGGGAAAATAGCGTGGGTTGGCCAGAAGTCGATGGAGGCGGGACTGAAACCCGACAAGCAGCAGTCCCGCCACCAACGCGCCCCCATTGGCAAAATTAGCCCCTAGGTATCCCTCTCCCCTCCAAAGAATGGGGGTGGAGTGGGGAGGGGTCTTGAAATGGCAAGTGAATTACTTTCTATGCTTTTTACAAATTGATGAAGAAGGGCATTTGCAGTTGCCGAGAAGGACTAAGAGAAGCAAAAGTTTATAGAAGTAAAAATTGTTAAGCAAACATAAATAGGGAATGCAAAAGCAAAACATGCGCTCCACACGAGGCTCCTCCCACCTTTCTTCATCTCACCCCATCAACATATCCTGTGCAAAAGTAAAATACTGCGGATGCTGGCAATCTGAAATAGAAACAGATAATGCTGGAAACGCTCAGCAGGTCAGGCAGCATCTGTGGAGAGAGAGAGAGAGAGAGAGAGTTAACGTTTCAGGTCGATGACCTTTTGTCAGTACTGTTAACTCTGTTTCTCTCTCCATCGATGCTGCCTGACCTGCTGAGTATTTCCAGCATTTTCTGTTTTTATTTATGTTTAGGGAATAAATGCTTTTCCTCTATCTTTGTGTAATTTAAGGAAAGATTTGTGGAGAATCCTGACTCTGCAGGGTGAAGAATTTATTTTACTTTGGTTGAGAGTGTAACTGCAATAGTATTAGTGGGTGAGCTTCCCATTAGCATCTCTGTTCACGACCTAGTGGGTCAAGACACTAGGCTGTACAGAGGGTGGTGAACTTGTAGAATTCTCTACCACAGAAGACTGTGGAGGCCAAGTCACTGAATATATTTAAGAAGGAGATAGATAGATTTCTAGACACAAAAGGCATCAGGGGGTATGGGGAGAGAGCGGGAATATGGTATTGAGATAGAGGATCAGCCATGATCATATTGAATGGCGGAGCAGGCTCGAAGGGCCGAATGGCTGACTCCTGCTCCTGTTTTTCTATGTTTCTACAGATGAGGCAGGTCCAGGTTTGGTCCCCTTTCTCTGCTAAGTTTGCTGTTCTCAGGCCGGGTGCCAGTAAGTCTACGATAGGTGTCGGTGCCTCTGGGCTAGAGCATGGAAAGATCATCCTGGATTTTCATTCCCGATCGCTGTGCTGCTGGAAAATTATACGCGATGTGGGGACTGCATTCGCCTTGGCTGTGATGCCCTCTGTGCAAGAGTCTGCCGACACTCACCATCTAGGCTCACGTATGAAGGACGGCCACTTGGGTGAGGTACCTGAGCTTTCCTGGCCCCTGTAGAATTTCACTCCAGTGCGAGTCGCCAACTTCGGGAAAGTGAGGAAGAAGAATTGTAGGAAAATCAAGATTGTGGTCAGACAGCTTTACTGTAGAGTTGTGTGTTTACCGACTAGTACTTTCTCTGGTAAGAGCAGTGGAATTCCATCTTTATTATTTAATTGCTGAGCTTGCTAACTCATAAGTGATGAAATTGAAGAGCGCGTTATGAAGAACTTTCTCACTTGGATGGGATTAAACTGGACCAGCCACATAAATACTGTGGCAACAAGAGCAGGTCAGATGCTAGGTATTCTGCGGCGAGTGTCTCACCTCCTGACTCCCCAAAGCCTTTCCACCATCTACAAGGCACAAGTAAGGAGTGTGATGGAATACTCTCCACTTGCCTGGATGAGTGCAGCTCCAACAACACTCAAGAAGCTCGTCCCCATCCAGGACAAAGCAGCCCGCTTGATTGACACCCCTTCCACCACCTTAAACATTCACTCCCTCCACCACCGGCGCACCGTGGCTGCAGTGTGTACCATCTACAAGATGCACTGCAGCAACTCGCCAAGGCTTCTTCGGCAGCACCTCCCAAACCCGCCACCTCTTCCACCTAGAAGGACAAGGGCAGCAGGCGCATGGGAACACCACCACCTCCAAGTTCCCCTCCAAGTCACACACCATCCTGACTTAGAAATATATCGCCGATCCTTCATCGTCGCTGGGTCAAAATCCTGGAACTCCCTCCCTAACAGCACTGTGGGAGCACCTTCACCACACGGACTGCAACGGTTTAAGAAGACGCCTCACCATCACCTTCTCAAGGGCAATTAGGGATGGTAATAAATGCCAGCCTTGCCAGCAACGCCCACATCCCATAAAACAAATTATTTTAAAAATTGGATAATTCTCCAATTCCGTTATTCCCAGTCTTCCATTTCCGCCAGTGAAACTCTCGGGAGGTTGGGATGTGTGATGAAGGAGGGGCCTGAGCGTATAATTTGTAAAGTAATCTTCTTCTTTTACACTACTCAGTTTGTAGGATAGAAATCAACAGCGATGAATGAGATGAGCTGTAATTGAGCTAAGCTGGTGTAGCACTGCACGGCTTGTGTGGCTTGCTCTGCAGATGCAATTATATAGTTCATACAGACTTTTTCATTCATCTGCAGCGTGCTCAACTTACTGTATATAAAGATTGGAAATAAAATGTTGATGTATGTCCTCCTGGAAGGACGTAACAGTTAGTCCCGGTCCCCAATCCATCACATGGACATGTTAAACTGCTGAGCCAAGTTTTTTTTTATATGATCTTCAGAAATGAACTTCATGTTTCAAACAGTTTTAATCCCTTAGATTGACTGGGGTTGTATGTTTTGACATCACAGTCAGATTCCCAAGAAAAAGTTTAAGAATGTTAAAGTTATTAAGCCTGAAGGTCTTCTAAAGGAATTGTTGTGGCACTTGCAATCCAGTAGTTTCCTTTCGTAAAGTTAAAAAGTTTTGAAAAGTCGCCCTCTCATCTCTTGAAGGCAGCAACTCATACTGGTATGCAGTTACACAGGTGTTAGCAGCCTTCTAGTAGCTCATGCGAGTAATTGTTGGCAAGCTGCTCGACTGTGAGAGGCACCACAGGCAATTCCGATTGTCACCCGCACCCAAAATCCTGTGCTTTCCAGCTGGGGGTCTTGTCGATTGGTGACGAGGAGCAGGTGCTCAGGCATTGCTTCCACTCTCTAGTCGAGGGACGTTAATTGTAGCGCCCCACTGCTATCCTGGCGGAGATTAACTAACTCACAACGACTTGCATTTATACAGCACCTTTAACGTAGTAAAACGTCCCAAGGCGCTTCACACGAGCGTTATAAACCAAAGTTTGACACCGAGCCACATGAGATATTAGGGCAGATGAAGAGGTAGGTTTTACGGAGGAAGGAGAGATAGGGAGGGAATATACTCATTGGAGTTTAGAAGAATGAGAGGGGATCTTATTGAAACATATAAGATTCTGAAGGGGCTTGACCGGGTGGATGCAGAGAGGATGTTTCCCCTCGTGGGGGAATCTAGAACAAGGGGGCATAATTTCAGAATAAGGGGGCACCCTTTTAAATCGGAAATGAGGAGGAATTTCTTCTCTGAAGGTCGTGAATCTTTGGAATTCTCTTCCCCAGAGAGCTGTGGAGGCTGGGTCATTGAATATATTTAAGGTGGAGATAGACAGATTTTTGAACGATAAGGCAGCCAAGGGTTATGGGGAGCGGGCAGGGAAGTGGAGTTGAGGCCAAGACCAGATCAGCCATGATCTTATTGAATGGCGGAGCAGGCTCGAGGGTCCAAATTACCTACTCCTGCTTCTCCGTCTTATGTTCTTATGAATTTCAGAGCTTAGGGCCCTGGCAGCTGAAGGCACGGCCACTAATGGTGGAGTGATTTAATATCGGGGGATGCTCAAGAGGCCAGAATTGGAGGAGCACCGATATCTCGGGAGGATTGTAGGGGCTGGAGGAGATTACAGCGATAGGGAGGGATTTGAAAACATGGATGAGAATTTTGAACTCGCCACAAACCAGAATTGAACCTGGGACCTTTCTAGTTTGTATTATTCATTACGCAGTGAATTTACTTGCTGAGCCATATACTTGAACGTTGATTTAACCTAGTCCCGCTCTCATGAACCTGTACAACCTGACCCTTCAACAAGTGCCCTTCCAAATAGTCTCCACGTAGATCGTCTGCACCTGCCAGTCAAGGAGGGAATGAAATGGGAGAGTGAAAAACCTTGGCCACTCTTGCGCCTCTCCAAGAGCCTAGTTCCTGAGTACCATTGGCAGAGGTATGGGAGCGTGCAATAAATAAATGCATTGTATGTCTAACCTTGTTATATAAGGCTGTTTTGTACTGACAAGTGTGCCACTGCCACCTTATCAACAGAGGGGAAAAAAAATCAAATTCTCTGCTTTTGATGTCTCGGACCTGACTTTTCTGGATCCTTGTGTGCAGCTGTTGGTGGTGGCAGAAAATCGAGTTCTTTCCAGTTGGCCCTCCAGCTGGGACTACTGACACGCTGCTAAAGAGGAAGCAGTGCTGGGAGGTCAGCAGTCTCTCCTTAAGCGCCATTCCTTAGTGCTCCAAGATCAATATAAAAGTGCCTTAAGTGGAGATAGCTGGCTTTTCATATATTCCTTCCACTGACCCAGGTACGAATAAGTTCACTATAGTATCTTGTTTCCTCGTGTATAAAACACATTAACTGACTGTGTACTAAAAGGCTTTCTCCTTTTCTTAGTGCCCTAAAACACGAATGCAAGAAATATAGACAAACCTTTCGAGAGCAGGTCACAACCTTGTACTGGAGTTTAGCCGATCTGTGGCTGCTTTTTACACTTTTTTTGTTTCACTTCTGATTGTGATTTTCCTGCCTTTGTTCTACATGGTGACCTTCCAGAATCTCAGAATGCAGTCGAAGCACAAGAGGCACTGTGCTGCTAAACTAACAGTACAACAAAGAACAGAATCGCTAGCTCTTTTCAGGTTGACTTCTGCTGCTGTCATTCTCCAGTAAGCAAAGCCATGTCACATCCTCTGTTCTTGGCCCTCTCTTTGCTCTTTCTATCAATTTATCTCGGCTGCTGCTGCAGTGTTTGCAGCTCCTGACATCTATTAAAATAGTAAGTTGCAGAGTCGTTTGCATTCAAGAAAGCAGCAGTACAAAAACTTAGGTCTTTAACATAGAAAAGCATCCCAAGGCGCTTAAAATCACAAAATTGAGAGGTCGCACAACACCAGGTTATAGTCCAACAGTTTTATTTGAAATCACAAGCTTTCGGAGCTATCGATTTGCTCCTTCCTCAGGTGAAGTGAGGAAGGAGCAAATCGATAGCTCCGAAAGCTTGTGATTTCAAATAAAACTGTTGGACTATAACCTGGTGTTGTGCGACCTCTCAATTTTGTCCACCCCAGTCCAACACCGGCATCTCCGCATCAAGACCGCTTAAAATCACGCCATGGCCAGGATTCAGTGCAGTGCTGGCTGTCGATGTTTAATTTGCAAAGAAAAATTCACTCCCCTGTGCCTCACTTGGTAAAGGCAGCCTGTAGAAAGTCATAGAGACCAGACGTCAACTAAAGCACCCCACCCACCCGCCCCTTCAACCACCGTCTGCCCCACCTGTGACAGAGACTGTAGGTCCCGCATTGGACTCATCAGTCACCTGAGAACTCATTTCTAGCGTGGAAGCAAGTAATCCTCGGTCCCGAGGGACTGCCTAAGAAGAAGAAGATACAGACCAGAAAATCCCAAGTTCAGTTCCTGGTCTGTGCTGAGTTTGTTGTTCCCTGTACCATGGGAAATGGTGCTTCCAACACAGGGCTTATGCGATATAAAAGCCGCTATCCATTCGGAAAAAAAGGAGCGAGGAAAAACTGATGGATAGGAGCTGGCAAGGAGGAACACACTGGGGAAGATTTCCTTTCTTTTCTGTTTGAAGAAGATTTATAATTGCTTTCTTGATACTTTCCTCACTAACGCTATTTGCAAGTTGTCAAGTTGGTTTGTTTCTCAGCTCACCCAAAGGTTGAATGTAACTCACCTTGGCTCATTGGGGAGTAAAACTGCCTACCCTGCATTCAATAAATGTTTCGTTATGAGGAACATTGTACCCTACGTAAACTTGAGGTCATCCAAAACTCGACTGCCCGTGTCCTAATTCGTACCAAGTCCCGTTCGCCCATCACCCCCTGTGTTCGCTGACCTACATTGGCTCCCGGTCCGGCAACGCCTCGATTTTAAAATTCTCATCCTTGTTTTCAAATCCTTCCATGGCCTCGCCCCTCCCTATCTCTGTAATCTCCTCCAGACCCACAACCCCCCGAGATATCTGCGCTCCTCTAATTCTGCCCTCTTGAGCTTCCCTGATTATAATCACTCAACCATTGGCGGCCGTGCCTTCAGCTGCCTCGGCCCTAAGCTCTGGAATTCCCTCCCTAAATCTCTCCGCCTCTCTCTCCTCCTTTAAGACGCTCCTTAAAACCGACCTCTTTGACCAAGCTTTTGGTCACCGATCATAATATCTCCTTATGTGGCTCAGTGTCAAATTTTTTGTCGTATAATACTCCTGTGCAGTGCCTTGGGACGTTTTACTACGTTAAAGGCCCTGTATAAATACAAGTTGTCGTTGAATATTCAGTCTGTTCAATGTAGCACTGATTGCATCAGATTTGAAATAATCTAATGTAGTGAATATAATAATCAAGTACAAGTGGGTCATGTCGATGAACACAGAGGAGGAGGTGCTCCATGCAATGGTGCATTTACCTTCCAGTGCTGTTTCTTGTGGCAGTCCTAACATTGGCAACAGTGCTGTAAGCTAAAGGAGGCGGCACTGAAACCTGCCCGTGAAGCTATCTCTCCATGGTGTCTCGGGAGGCAACGGAATCAGAGCAGCAATATAAACACTGGCCTCTGGCGGGGTGCTGGTTGCTGGTTTTTTTTCCTGGCTGTGAATGGACTGAGCACTTTGACCACCTGCAAAGACTGACGGTGTGGCTTCTGCAATACTGGCCTTTCCCAGCCACTGGGGAAAATCCGGCAGTTACAACTTCAATCGCAAATTGTACCTTTTTTTTTTATTTTGCTTTGTAGCCGGTGCTTTACAATCTACCTCACTGTATAAAGACTATAATTTCAAACTGCTCTTTGAAAATAGAAAGCGAACGTGAAAGGAATATTGATCAAGACCCTGCAGTTTGTATATTTTTTTTCTCTCTCTCTCTCTAGAAACAGATGAGTTTGGAGTATTCCGTGTGCTTAAAATTTTTTTTAAACGATTTTTATTTAAACGGAAGTTAATCAGATCGGTGGAACTAACTTCAGTGACGTTGCTGAGCTTAATTGTGTGAGAGGACAGAAGGAACATACACCAGTGAAACTGAAGCACTATAAAGTTAATGTGAACTTAATGACAGTCTCTCTCTACTGATAATTCAGTTGCTTTGTACTGTGTCTCTCAGAACTTCTAGTTCTCCCAGTGACGTTATCAGATCCTGCAAATCCATTGGCAGGATAGGCGCACCAACGTCGGTGTTCTCGCTCAGGCCAACATCCCCAGCATCAAAGCTTTGACCACGCTCGATCAGCTCCGATGGACGGGTCACATCGCCCACATGCCCGATACGAGACTCCCAAAACAAGCGCTCTACTCGGAGCTCCGACACGGCAAGAGAGCCCCAGGTGGGCAGAGGAAACGCTTCAAGGACACCCTCAAAGCCTCCTTGAAAAAGTGTAACATCCCCACCGACACCTGGGAATCCCTGGCCCAAGACCGCACAAAGTGGAGGAGAAGCATCCGGGAAGGCGCCGAACACCTCGAGTCTCTTCGCCGGGAGCAAGCGGAAGCCAAGCGCAAACAGCGGAAGGAGCGCCCGTCAACCCAAGCACCCCACCCACCTGCCCCTTCAACCACCGTCTGCCCCACCTGTGACAGAGACTGTAGGTCCCGCATTGGACTCATCAGTCACCTGAGAACTCATTTTTAGTGTGGAAACAAGTCATCCTCGGTTCCGAGGGACTGCCTAAGAAGAAGAGAAGACACTGTTGGACCAAAAGTATTTAGCTGGGGGGGGTGGGGAAACAGATACTAAACATGCGTACTTTTACATAATTGTAGGACCCGGGACCCAGGTCTCGGGAAAGCAGCCGACGTGAACAGTGCTCCCGCATTTAGAGAGTGACCTGGTGGTTCCAGTCTCCGTATCGTAGACTATGAAAACTCTCTTATTATCTCCGTGCCATCCTCCGTTTTACAGCCAGGACATATCTATCCGAATCTTTTTACCATGCCATTGTAACCTGAATTTCCTCTGTGTCCATTCACATGCGTATTTTGGACCACCTCCAATGCCTCCGCTCCATTGTTCAGCCGAATGGGACTGCCCTCCAACATTCCCTCTGATTTTTTTTTTGGGTGCACGGTCCCTTTAACTGGCTGCGCGGCCCATTCAAATTTTCGTGCGTGCGCAGCTTGTTGCATTGAAAAGCCGGTGAGCGGCCTGCGCGGGACCTCCAGACCGGCCGTGCAGCTTAACGGGAACGTTGCTGCCCTTGCTTGGTTCCACTTTTACCTATTAAGTCGTAGCCAGAGAATCCCCCAGCAATGGCTTCTCCTCCTTCCCTCTCTGGTGTGCCCCCCAAGAGTCTATCCTTGGCCCCTCCTAATTCCTCATCTGCGTGCTGCCCCTCGGCGACATCATCTGAAGACGTATCGTCAGGTTCCACGTTTACGCTGACGGCGCCCAGCTCTACCTTTCCACCACCGGCGCACCGTGGCTGCAGTGTGTACCATCTACAAGATGCACTGCAGCAACGCGCCAAGGCTTCTTCGGCAGCACCTCCCAAACCCGCAACCTCTTCCACCTAGAAGGACAAGGGCAGCAGGTGCATGGGAACACCACCACTTCCAAGTTCCCCTCCAAGTCACACACCATCCTGACTTAGAAATATATCGCCGATCCTTCATTGTCGCTGGGTCAAAATCCTGGAACTCCCTCCCTAACAGCGCTGTGGGAGCACCTTCACCACACGGACTGCAGCGGTTCAAGAAGGCGGCTCACCACCACCTTCTCGAGGGCAACTAGGGATGGGCAATAAATGCTGGCCTTACCAGCAACGCCCACATCCCATAAGCGAATTAAAAAAAAAAAATCTCTCGACCCCTCCACAGCCTGCTGGTTCGACATCCAGTCCTGGAAGAGCATCAGTTTCCTCCAGTCACAAATTGGGAAGACCGAAGCCCATTGTCTTCAGCCCCGCCACAAACTCCACACCCTTGTCTCCGATTCCATCCCCTTCTCTGGCCACTGGCTGAACCAGATTGTTTGCATCCTCGGCATTCTATTTATGGCCGACTTCCCACCCTCCACAGGCTTGAGTTCTGTGTAATATTCACACATGGAGGTGGCTCAGTGGTCGCAGTTCACAGGCATATCTGGCCGCAAATGCGGAGGAAACTCTCGGCCACGGTTTAAAAAAAAAAATTACTAAAAGCGGCGCTGATGGAGAGAAATATCCTTTGAAATTCAACAAACAGAATAATTGGTGTTCAAAATGTAAATTACTTATTTGAATCAGAATGGTAATTTTTTTTGTCCCTGTAATAGGACAAGTGCCAAAATACAGTCGCAGCGAAACAGATTCATAAATAATCTGGCCTTAAGAGCCTTCCTTTTGTGCGCCTACCGTTCTTTTCCCTGCCATTCTTGAAGTGATTGTACTACAGTATCCTGGTGTCTTTGTTCAATTTTTGATGGCCATCATTTACATTTAAATGACATGCTGAACATTTCAAACCGCTCAGCACAGAAGAATTAGGATATCACATAACTGAAAGGTGATGAGAAATTTACCGCTGTGCTTGTCTGATTAGCGTTGCGGTCTTAATTCCAATCTAAAAGGCAGATAATCTCAAGAGCTCAGCAGAGAATGTACTTTTTCTACCCAACATGAAAATATCAGTGTGATTCAGTACTGTAGTGCTACAGCTTTGCGTTTAGACTTCTCTTCAGAGACCCAGGTACTGCAGCACCAGAGCACCGGACGTTTCTTCATTGGTCCCCCCCAGAGGACTGGGATTCAAATCCTAGCCTCAAATAACATTCTGATTATATCAGTAGCTTAGGAAAACATTTTGCTCTCGAGGTACAATAGCCAAATACTGCGGATGCTGGAAATCTGAAATAACAACAGAAAATGCTGGAAACACTCAGCAGGCCAGGCAGCATCCCTGGAGAGAGAAACAGAGTCAACGTTTCAGGTCTGGGACCCTTCGTCAGAACTGGAAAAAGCTGGAGATGTAACAGATTTTAAGCAGGTGCAGAGGCGGTGGTGGGGGGGGGGGGGTGGGGGGGGTGGTGGGAGGGGAGGAAGGAACTGAAGAAACATTCTGTGCTAGTGTAGGAGGCAGGAAAGATAAAATGTTGCAAATGGGATGGCAATATCATACAGCCTGAAAAATGGGGGCAGGGGTTATAGTCTGAAATTGTTGAACTCAATGATGAGTCCAGAAGGCAGTAAAGTGCCTAATCGAAAGATGAGGTGCTGTTCTTCGAGCTTACTTTGCGGAACACCTCCGTTCAGTCCATAAGGGTGACCCTGAGCTTCCGGTCGCCTGTCACTTTAATTCTCCGCTTCACTCCCACTCTGACCTCTCTGTCCTCGGCCTCTTACATTGTTCCAATGAAGCTCAACGTAAGCTCGAAGAACAACACCTCATCTTTCGATTAGGCACTTTACAGCCTTCTGGACTCAACATTGAGTTCAACAATTTCAGGCTTTCACCCCTGCCCCCATTTTTCAGGCTGTATGATATTGCCATCCCCATGTGCAACATTTTATCTTTCCTGCCTCCTACCTTAGCACAGAATTTCCTTCAGTTCCTTCCTCCCCTCCCACACCGCCCACCGCCACCCCCCCCCCCGCCTCTGCACCTGCTTAAAATCTGTTACATCTCCAGCTTTTTCCAGTTCTGATGAAGGGTCCCAGACCTGAAATGTTAACTCCTGTTTCTCTCTCCACGGATGCTGCCTGGCCTGCTGAGTGTTTCCAGCATTTTCTGTTGTTATTTTTGCTCTCAAGGTAGTTTGATTTGATGAAATTATTAAGGCTGTGCAGTTTTCAATTTTACAATCACTTTTCAATTTTACAATTACTTTCCAATTGTTACTTGGTAAGTTTTGAGTTCATCAAGCCAAGACCTATAAATGGAACATTTTTTCCAACTTTTTTTTGACTGGCTGTCGGGACTCCCATCAAGCCTTTCCCTTTTTGGGTTTAGTGGACGATAGACAGACGGTGATGTCCCATCAGCACTGGTCCAAGAATGCTCCTTTTTTTACAATGGCTTTTTTATTACACTTAGTGCTGTGCTGATAATGCTGCTAGTTCCTGGTGCGCAGGTCATGCGTAACCTGTGGCAGCACTGAACTAAACGCACCAGTAGGGTCTTCCTGGCCACAGGGCATCGTAAATCCGATGAGCTGACTTTGGTCTTGCAGTCCGTTGCGCAAGACCTGTTGTAGGGAGCTGACGGCACCGTAGCAATATAAAAGCTAGATACTAATCTCAAATAACAACAGAAAATGCTGGAAAAACTCAGCAGGCCAGGCAGCATCCGTGGAGAGAGAAACAGAGTTAACGTTTCAGGTCGAAGACCTTTCGTCAGAACTGGAAAAAAGCAGGAAATTAAATAGATTTAAAGCAAGGATAAAGCTGGGAAAAGGGGGAGGGGATGAAAGAACAAAAGGAGAGATTAAGAGACATTGAGAGACATAAGAGATAATCAAGGCAAGAGGAGGTGTTAATGTGACAGGTTGAGGCTAAATGAAGTGTGAAATGCACTGGCAGAATGAAGGACAGCTGCCAGCTTCTGGGAGGAAAAAAAAGGGGGGGGCCAAACAAAAGGGTGGATGAAAAAATAAAATATAAATGTGATAGGGGCTGAGGTTATGATCTAAAATTGTTGAACTCGATGTTGAGTCCAGAAGGCTGTAGGGTGCCTAAACGAAAGATGAGGTGCTGTTCCTCGAGCTTACGCTGAGCTTCCGTGGAACAGTGTAATAGGCTGAGGACGGTGAGGTCAGAGTGGGAGTGGAGTGGAGAATTAAAGTGACAGGCGACCGGGAGCTCGGGATCCCCCTTACGGACTGAACGGAGGTGTTCCGCAAAGCGGTCACCCAATCTGCGTTTGGTCTCCCCAATGTAGAGGAGACCACATCGTGAGCAGCTAAGATACTAATCTCAAAAGGTTACGTCCTACTGCATCATTGCAGTGTTTCTATTTCCCACACCAGCCTTCCATCCTTGTGGTCATTGAAATGAGAGTGACAACTACTGCCAAATTATCGGCAGTTTAGTACGATGGACTTATGCCCATATTTGTTTCAACCCACCAGAGAGAGAGAGCGTGCGTTTACATTACAAGAGCGAAGCCGGTGGCAATCTCACACTTTTCTTGGTGTTGGCTGTACTTATAAACATAAATCATCGACCTATCTTGTTCTGGCAGCAGAAGAGAGCCACTTTTTCATGGGTTTTGTGAGCTGCTGCTGGATTTAACATCTCCTGCTTATGGTCTGCTAATTGTGCGGAGCTCTTTTTTTAATATGTATGGCATCGGTGGCTGGAAGTCTTTCCAAACAGTGACATTCCAATCTCAGACTTCAGGTTTGTCTGTCTGGTTAAACCAATGTCTTAAAAAGGGGGGGGGGATCCATTTATTCCCAGTTTCAACTCAAAACTGCCCAAATAGTAAGTGACATGAATCTTGTCATTCATGTGGAAATGACTTATGAAGTAATACTGGGCGGCCTGCTGGTGGCGCTGTCCAGGGAGAGTATAAATACTCGGGCATGGGCCCAGCTTGCTCAGGACATTCCTTAACAGGAACTAGTGAAGGACACAACTAGATCTCCATGTTGAAAAGCAGTTGATTAAAGCTTTGTTTAACGCTTAGACCAAGTGCCTAGTAGTTTTCTTACGTCAGTGAGTGCAGATTGAAACAAAACAAACGCAGCGCGAATATTAAATTTTTAAAAACCCGCCCTCAGTGTTTACAAGTGGCCTCCTCCGGGACTATGAAGCTGCCAGATGGGTAGCATAAACAGGAGGAAAGCACCACACGGAGGTTAGTACAGCATCGATCTCCCAAAACTGGATAGTAATCAGCAGTAACGTAAAATCAGTGAGTGGAGACTTTCATCCCATTATAGAATCATCGAATGGTTACAGCACAGAAGGAGGCCATTCGGCCCGTTGAGCCCGTGCTGGCTCTCTGCAAGAGCACTTCAGCTAGTCCCACTCCCCTGCCCTTTCCCCGTAGCCCTGTAAATTTTTTTCCTTCAGATACTTATCCAATTCCCTTTTGAAAGCCGTGATTGAATCTGCCTCCACCACCCTTTCAGGCAGCGCATTCCAGATCCTAACCACTCGCTGAGTAAAAAAGTTTTTCCTCAAGTCGCCTTTGGTTCTTCTGCCAGTCACCTTAAATCTGTGTCCTCTGCTTCTCGACCCTTCCGCCAACAGGAACAGTTTCCCTCTATCTGCTCTGTCCAGACCCCTCATGATTTTGAACACCTCTATCAAATCTCCTTTCAACCTTACAACAGCAAAATATTGCGGATGCTGGAAATCTGAAATAACAAACAGAAAACGCTGGAAACACTCAGCAGGCCAGGCAGCATCCGTGGAGAGAGAAACAGAGTTAATGTTTCAGGTCTGTGACCCCTTCGTCTCTCAACCTTCTCTGCTCTAAGGAGAACAACCCCAGTCTATCCACGTAACTGAAGTCCCTTATTCCTGGAACCGTTCTTGTAAGCTGCCGGCGTGGCTAGATGCGAGGAAAGGGACTGTTTGAACTAACTGTGTTGCATCGTTCTCCTCTCCCATCCTTGCAATTACTTTCTCACACTAATTGTAATTCAGGACTTGCTAAAAACAATTTTATCTCATTTACAGCATAATGGAATAAGCTGTGCGGCAAAAAGAAGCCTAAGTAGAAAAATACATTTTATATTGGTGTTATTTTTGCAACACAGCTGGTTGGTCCCCTGTACCTCATTAAATGTAGGAAAAATGTGTACATACATGGTAATGAATCCCTTAAAACATCACTGCCTTTTCACTTATTTTCTCTTGTTGAAAATTGTAAATTATAAGATGCGCATCAGGCAATTTGTGTTTGTTTCTGTACGGACCTGAGGTTCGGGATTATGACCGTGTTCAGAGCTGGGGAATGGAATTTTTTTCCCGTTCTATTTTGTAAGCACTTTGTGGGCAACAATTTTCACAACAATTTTTTTTTCTCCCCCTTTCCTGAAGGCTTATGAAAAAGAAAAAAAAGAAAGACTCGCATTTCTACAGCGCCTTTCACTGCCACCGGACGTCCCAAAGCGCTTCACAGCCAATGAAGTACTTTTTTTTGAAGTGTGGTAACTGTTGTAATGTAGGAAACGCAGCAGCCAATTTGCACAGTGCAAGCTCCCACAAACAGCAATATAATAATGACCAGATCATCTGTTTTTTACTGATGTTGATTGAGGGATAAATATTGGCCCCAGGTCACCGGGGAGAACACCCCTGCTCAACAGTAACTCCACTTCAAAAGTACTTCATTGACGGTAAATGCTTTGAGACGTCCGGTGGTCGTGAAAGGCGCTATATAAATGCAAGTCTTTCTTTCTTTCTTGCTCTTCTTTGAAATAGTGGCCAGAGGATCTTTTAGGTCTACCTGAGAGAGTAGACGGGTCCTCGGTTTAACGTCTCATCCGAAAGACGGCTCCTCCGACAGTGCAGCGCTCCCTCAGCACTGCCCTGGAGTGTCAGCCTAGATTTTTGTGCTCAAGTGTCTGGAGTGGGACTTGAACCCTCAACTCTGAGGCAAGAGTGCTACCAAATGAGCCACAGCTTCTGGTTCAAAGGGTACCAGATGACACCTCGTACCTTGCCCAAATGAGCATAATTCATGGTTGAACCTCGACACAGAGTGTTGGAAGGCTATTTGGCCACAGTGACCATTACTGCTGAACCGGACCCTGTCCTCGCCAGAGGGAGAGAAAAATGTCACCATGAATTGGGTGAGGGGATGAAAAGTTACAAAGCATCAACAGATGTGAAAAGGGGAAGAAAGCTAAGGCATGCAATCCCATCAATAACTGCACTTGCGATATTTAAGCTGTCACCCTTTTTGTACGATTTAAGATTCAGCTTTCACTCCACTGGTATATTTATCCTGTTATTTTGCAACAAATATCACTCTGGGAAATGCTTGCAATCTACTAGTTTTTCTTCTGCAGCTAAGAATTGCACGTAGCACCTGCTTGCGGTGCGTTGGAGTGGCATGCTGTGGCGCATTAGTGTGCAGTGCAACATAGCGATGTGATGCTCTAGTTAGTACTTGATCTCCGACGTGCTGCTGTGAGAGGGACTAAGCAGACACCAAGTGGCAAGAGAGGCTGAGCTCTCAATCTCTGCGGGAGGAAAATCAAACAGTTTCCACTGGGATGCTCTTGCTTGATGACTGAGACTTGCAAGCAGACCCTCGCATCGTGCTCGTGATAAAATGCATTGCTCTGCGGGCACCAGTGAGGGGAGAAAATTGAGCCGAGAAACGGGGGTGTGCGTGCCCTTGCAGGGTTGCCACCTTTTGCCAAGTCCAAAGGGGCAGGGCAGTTGGTGAGACGGTGGCTTGATTTCTATGTTTTTTGCTGTTGCTGACAATTCTTTGAAGACTTTAACCACTACCTGCCTCCACGTTCTAAAAACACAAACACATGGAAAAACTGGACTTTGGTTTTAAAACAAAAAGCAGAATTTAGGTGTCGGAGAGTCCAGAACCAGGGGTCATAATCTAAGGATAACGGGTAAGCCATTTAGGACAGAGATGAGGAAGAATTTCTTCACCCAGAGAGTGGTGAACCTGTGAAATTCTCTACCACAGAAGGTAGTTGAGGCCAAGTCATTAATTATATTCAAGAAGGAGTTAGATATATTTCTTAAAGCTAAAGGTATCAAGGGATATGGGGAGAAGGCAGGTACAGGGTACTGAGTTTGGATGATCAGCCATGATCTCATCGAATGGCGGAGCAGGCTCGAGGGGCCGAATGGCTTACTCCGCTCCTATCTTCTATGTTTCTATGTCGTCTTTGCATTTTTGAAATTTCTGTACGCACTGGCCAGAAACCCCGCTGTGGGGTCTAAAACTAAATGTGACTGCTTTCTGCCTTCGTAGCAGGGTAACAGCATGGCATCGACTGAAAATTCTTTTTAAAAGTAGTTCAAAATAATATTAAAGGGTATGTAGCCACATGGCTGGGAATAGAGAAACAGACAGTAGGGGGAGGTTTGTTTAATGGGTGGGATGTGGGTAGTGGTGTCCCCCAGGGATAAGCGTTGGGACCTCTTTTTTTTGTTTTCTATTTATGTAAATGCTTTGGACAGAGGCACAAAAGGAAATAAATCAAAGTTTGCTGATCCTAAATGAGGGGACATGGCAAAATACGAGGCAGGATATGAGAGATTGAAGAGGGACATGGACAAGTTAGCGGAGTGGGCAGACAGGTGGCAGATGCAGTTCATTGCCAAGAAATGTGAAATAGTACATTTTGGGAAAGAGATCAGTGAAAGGAATTTCAAACAATAAGAGGGTGAATTTCCATGGAGGTTCTCCCAATTGTCTGCTGTAACCTCGTTGGAAGACCTGTGGCGACCCTAGAAAAACAGTGCGAGCTCTGTTTAACCGATGTGCGAGAGAACTCCCATGGAAATCCACCCCCCAGGATTCTTCACGGTAAAGGAACAGAGAGATCTAGGAGTGTAGGTACAGAAACGGTGGAAGTGCAGATAGAAAACTCCATAAAAGGAGCAAATGTGATTCTGGGTTTTATCTATGGGGCCACTAAATATAAGGAAGTGATGTTGAATTTGTACAAGGTATCGATCAGGCCCCAGATGGAGAATCGCATGCCGTTCTGGGCACCCCAATTTGGGAATGACGCAAGAGCTATGAGAGGGTACAGCAAAGACTCATTTGGATGATGCTATGAGTGAGAAGTTATAGTTACGAAGAAAGCAGGAGCAGACATTTGGTGTAGAATTCCTTCCCTGCTTGCCATTCAAAAGCAAAAATATCCTGGGGCTGTGTGATCACTGAAATGATTTACTTTGGGGCAGATTATCAAAAGAATAAAATTTTGAGTGACAACTTTTCATTTTAGGCAGCTGGACCTTGCCTGCTAGCTGAGAAAACTCCGTACAGCCCAGTGATGCCATAACCCGTCTCGAGCGGCACTGCGACCTCGAAAGGAGCAGGCAAATATCATCTCTTGAGGCGGTTCTCCCTCGGCAACACTGCTGTGCATGCGGGCCACTATCAGTGGCATTGCTGAAAGATAGTGGGCTGGATTTTCAATGACCCGTGGAGTCGGGTTTGGAGGCGTGTGGGGGGTTAAAGTTGCAGATTCGGGGGTCCCGACTCCATTCCGCCTCCACGCAATTTTGACAAAATCGGTCGCGGGGTTCCCGACTCCGTCCTGCCTCCAAGAGGCGGGAGAGGCCATTAAAGCCCTTAACAAGCCCTAAATTGGCTCTGTAATGCCATTTTGAAACGTTTTAGCTAGTTTAACCCTTTTCCGACGTGAAGTACGCCTGATGTGAAACACGCCAGTGAAACCTGGCGGGAGCACAAGTGGATAGCTGACTATCAGCTGCAGGTCCACTATTACAACAGAGATGTGATGAAGGTAGTAGTAGTATTAGGTCTGAAAGTCGCCTCTGATGCTGCTGCATTGAATGGCTTCAGAGACTGCCTGGGAGGACTTGGTTGCAAAAAAACTCTCTCTCTCTCTCTCTCTCTCTCTGAGATGCTGCTCATTTTGCATCCCGGTCCTCTCACAGCAAAGGCCAGGCAATCTCTGAGACCAGGCAGTCTCTGACCTGCAATGATGACATCATCAGAGGCGACTTTCAGACTGAAACCACTAATTAGTTCATGGGTTCCCACATGCTGGAACTCAATTGCCCAATTAAGTGAAAATTGCATCAATCTCCCACATCCAATTGCAGGCGGGTGGATAACACGAAATGCGGATGACACGACCCCAACCCGCCCCAGTATCAAAATCCAGCCCAGTGGGTCTGAAATACGCAGCGTGCTGCAGAGTGAACTGGTTGTGCCAGTCAACATGCCCACGCAGCAGCACAGTTCAGCAGGCAGGATATTTTAGGAGTTGTACTTACCAAAAATTCCATATTGCTCCTTTTAAATTGTGTAAAAATATGAAACCTTTTGGTGCAGAGGACTATATACAGCGAGACTTGGCAGCTCTTTGATGTGCTGTTTGCGCATAACTTTATTCAGCTTTGGGAGAGTAATGTCTGTGTGGTGCTCCCCCACTTTCACACTTGACTGGGAGCGAAACTCCATCGGCGTGCTTCATTCAGCTTTTTTATTATGGAGCTCCATAGAGAACAGACGCGTGGGCGTCACTCTTGATGTTTACATGACTAAAATTGGCTTCCTTTTCCCAGGGGGAGAACTGTAAAACCTGTATTCACACTATGGTGTGCAGCTGACTGAGAGAGGCTGAATCTCCCTCTGTCCGCTGCACCCAGAAGCTGCCGTTTCTCTGGTGCTCTTTTAGTTTGGGAGACTGGCATGATGAACCAGCTTCTTTACCCCCGGTGACAGATCCACTTGTTCAATGGTGCTGCTGAGATGAGGGAGCTGGAATTAGCAGTGTAAACGCCAGTCTCCTGGAATCGAACGAAACCAACCCCCTGTATAAAAGCAACTGTATCATGTAAAAGCACTGTTGGAGCAAATTTCTTTTCAAAGAGAAGTCAGAAACCGAAATCGAAGGCTGTGGCTATTCTGATGTGTGATTTGGTTGTGTGAGCTGAGGACTTGGCACAGGATTGTCTGGTGACTGCCGGGAAGCTGCAGTGAGATCTGCTAAGAGGATTTCTGGGAAACGTAAGGTATGACATTACATTGGGAAGCAGAGTTGACCTCCACAGTGGAAATCCATTGAATTAAAACTGAAACACTTGTAAGTTGATCCAGTCTTCAAGACACTTAGTTCATTATATAGAGTCAGAAACTCGATTTTTAAAAAAAATCTATATCTCTCCTAATTAATAAAAATTAAGTATAGTCTCAAACAAAACTGGGATGATTCAGTGCTGAGGTGGGGGAAAATAGGTCCTTCAACACTTCTTCTAACACCTGTGGGCTTATACTCGCTGGAGTTTAGAAGAATGAGAGGGGATCTCATTGAAACTTATAAAATTCTAACAGGACTAGACAGACTAGATGCAGGAAGGATGTTCCCGATGGCGGGGGAGTCCAGAACCAGAGGTCACAGTCTAAAGATAAGGAGTAAGCCATTTAGGACAGAGATGAGGAGGAATTTCTTCACCCAGAGAGTGGTGAACCTGTGGAATTCTCTACCACAGAAGGCAGTGGAGGCCAATTCATTAAATATATTCAAGAAGGAGTTAGATATATTTCTTAAGGCTAAAGGGATCAAGGGATATGGGGAAAAGGCAGGGACAGGGTGCTGAATTTGGATGATCAGCCATAATCGCATTGAATGGCGGAGCAGGCTCGAGGGGCCGAATGGCCTACTCCTGCTCCTAACTTCTATGTTTCTATGTTAGTATGTGGAACTCACTACCACAGGGAGTAGTTGAGGTGAATAGCGCAGATGCATTTAAGGGGAAGCTAGATGAGGGAGAAAGGAATAGAAGGATATGTTGCTGGGGTTAGATGAAAGAAAGTGGGAGGAGGCTCGTGCGGAGCGTAAACGCCGGCACGGACCAGTTGGGCCGAATGGCCTGTTTCTGTGCTGTAAATACTTTGTAACACTCTTCTTCTCTTCTTCTTAGGCAGTCCCTCGGAACCGAGGATGACTTGCTTCCACACTAAAAATGAGTTCTCAGGTGACTGATGAGTCCAATGCGGGACCTACAGTCTCTGTCACAGGTGGGGCAGACGGTGGTTGAAGTGGCGGGTGGGTGGGGTGCTTGGGTTGACGTGCGCTCCTTCCGCTGTTTGCGTTTGGCTTCCGCTTGCTCCCGGCGAAGAGACTCGAGGTGTTCGGCGCCTTCCCGGATGCTTCTCCTCCACTTTGTGCGGTCTTGGGCCAGGGATTCCCAGGTGTCGGTGGGGATGTTGCACTTTTTCAAGGAGGCTTCGAGGGTGTCCTTGAAGTGTTTCCTCTGCCTACCTGGGGTTCTCCTGCCGTGTCGGAGCTCCGAGTAGAGCGCTTGTTTTGGGAGTTTCGTATCGGGCATGCGGACGATGTGGCCCGTCCATCGGAGCTGATCGAGCGTGGTCAAAGCTTCGATGCTGGGGATGTTGGTCTGAGCGAGATCACTGACGTTGATGCGCCTATCCTGCCAATGGATTTTCAGGATCTTGCGGAGGCAGCGTTGGTGGTACCTCTCCAGTGCTTTGAGGTGCCTGCTGTACATGGTCCATGTCTCTGAGGCATACAGGAGAGCAGCTTAGCGGGAACATTGGTGTCATGGGTCTTAAGCCCACGGTTTCTCTATGTGATAAATCCCAATAATCATCCGTACCATTGGGGAAAGGCAGTTTGTGGAGACCAGGTGCTCCCCCATATGGAGGGACGATAGGTTGCCTGCTTGCTGTTAACCCACCTAGTTTGCACATGCTTGGGAGCAGCTTTCTTGCCTTTCTTTCTGTCTAGGGAATAGTAAGTGGGGTTATGAATCCAAAGAGTTCTGACGGAAAGGTCATCGACCTGAAACGTTAACTCTGTTTCTCTCGCCACAGATGCTGCCTGACCTGCTGAGTATTTCTGTTTTTATTTTATGAATCCAAAGATTAGGTTGGGGGGGAGAAAGAATGTGGGACTGAGCACGACTGCCAAATGGCGGCCTCCTATGCGCTGTAAGTTTCTATTATTCTACGAATATAAATAGGTAACGGGGTGAGCAGGCCAATAAATATTTAATTCTCTTTAAGTAAAAAGAAAGGAAGATCTTGCAGTTTATACCGCCCCTTTCACCACCTCAGGACGTCCCAAAGCGCTTTACAGCCAATTAAGTACTTTTGAAGTGTGGTCACCGTTGTAATGCAGGAAACGCGGCAGCCAATCTGCGCACAGCAAGCTCCCACAAACAGCAATGAGATAATGAGCAGATCATCTGTTTTGTAGTGATTTTGGCTGAGGGTTAAATATCAATTTAATGTCTCATTATGCTGGGTGAATTGAGAAAATCTGCTTCCTATTTGATGCCCCCAAAACATAAGATTCTCTTTGAAGATTCACTGCGGGGAATAATATTGCAGACAATTCTACATTCAATACAGAGGTTCCTATTTAAGCCAAGAGGAATGTCAGCTTGCTAAAACACAGTTCTCCTCAAGTAAGCTACAAATTCCAGTCTCCACGCAACATACGATGAAGCATGTAACTTTTTTCTTTGTCATCTGAAAAGTATAATTTCATATTTACCAAAACATTGTGATTCTAATTCACATCATCTCATATTCGAGGATGTCAAACAATAATCTGAAGGTGCAATTTATACTTGGGATTTTAGGTTGATGCTGGAGAAGAGAACATTTTCAAGCACAATACCATGTCCGTTCCCTCTCTGATACATGACGACCTCAAATACAATAAGGTTCGATGCTGATCTGGCACTTTTCACCCTTGCTTCACCCAATAATTCTCAATTGTCTGTTTCTAATGAACATATTTTCCACTTCATTGAAGACAGCTGCCTAAATAACCTATGGATATGTCTTCTGTAAACTACAGTTGTTGTACAGACAGCTGCCTGCATTGAAGTGTAGAACATTACCAAGAAATGCAGACACTGCAGAATTATCAGTTGAAGTGTGCCATCATTGTTAATAAAACATGCATTGTTTATGACTCTCTTTAAGATCTTTGTAGCAGTTGCAATCATTGTAACAGACATTTCAGCATCAAAATCGAACAAGTAACAATTTATTTTTGCTGACTTAGAAATATTAAAACTTTGGGTAAACTTTTGTAATAATTGGTAGAATGATGTCTGTGCTGGGGAGTGGAACATTTTTTTTATTTGACCAGCATCAGGTACTTCCAGGTCAAGTAATTCCAACAGGGATTAGACGCAGCATGGTTTTATGCTAGTCCAACTGTGATTGTTGACCCCCAGCTTCAGAGGAGCGCCTCTTACTATACCAATGTGTCATTTTAATTAACTGCACAATCATCCTTGTGGCCTCTCTAAGTGAGACTGACAGTTTAGTGCCAAATTATGGTGAGCTTCGTGCTGTGGATGGATTGAGGTTGCTCAGATTGGTTTCAGTTTCCATCATGTCAATCATGTATGAGGAAAAATAAGGGCTTTCTATTATCTGCATCTGCTGGACTAGTTCTAACTGGTATTGAAAGGATAGGCTTCAACACCCGGTCTCCTTTCCGAGCGTTTTCTAGATACATCAATATTCTGCTGTACCATGCATTTTTCTAGTTCCACTCTACAATGCTCATTACCGATAACTTCTTTAAAAATTAGTAACAGATACTCAACGCAAGAAAAAGAGGATTAGGTTTTGAAAGTGGAAAAACATTTTCAGTACTCCAGGGGTTAAAGGAACAATCGCTGCTGTGTGCCCGTGAATGCTGAGCTCCAAATTGAACACAAAAGTCAAACAGGCCCGAGTCTTTATTACTGATTCACGTCTCGTCATAAAGCTTAAAGCTGCAGCCCTTGGGAGCAGTAGGAATAACAGTGAGCACATATTTATTTAACAGAAAAATAACCTTTTTTTTCCCTTCTTTCTCTTTGTTGTGTTAAAGGCCATCTGTAGTCCTGCAGGGAGGCTGGGAGCACAATTACAACAGGCCGCTAACCTGAGGGATGTGTAAAATCAAAGGTGCAACTAGAAATTCAAGTCTTCTGTGATCCCTGGAACAGTGTTTTGGGAGGATTTCAAACCGATCTGAGCATGCGAATGTAACTTTGGCTTTAAAATATGGGTACAAAGGGTCAGATAAAGGAGAGCTGGGAAGATCTGCGGCCATAGCAATTGAAAAAAATTCATTCTCAGGATATGGGCATGACTGCATTCATTGCCCATCCCGAGTTGCGATCTTCCCGAACTGCTAGAGCTTATCATTCTTTGTAGCGGTTTGATACAACTGAGTGTCTCGCTCGGCCACTTCAGAGAGCGGTTAAGAGTCAACCACGTTGGTGTGGACCTGGAGTCACACTTAGGCCCAGACCGGGTAAGGGCGGCAGAACTTAAGAATTAAGAGCAGGAGTTGGCCATACGGCCCCTCGAGCCTGCTCCGCCATTCAATAAGATCATGGCTGATCTTCAACCTCAACTCCACTTTCCCGCCCGATCTCCATATCCCTTGATTCCCTTAGAGTCCAAAAATCTATCGATCTCGGCCTTGAATATACTCAACGACTCAGCATTCACAGCCCTCTGGGGCAGAGAATTCCAAAGATTCGCGACCCATTGAGTGAAGAAATTCCTCCTCATCTCAGTCTTAAATGGCCTACCCCTTATCCGGAGACTATGCCGCCTAGTTCTAGACACTCCAGCCAGCGAAACAGCCTCTCAGCATCTACCCTGTCAATCTCCTTCAGAATCTTGTATGTTTCAATGTGATCACCTCTTATTCTTCTAAACTCCAGAGAGTATCGGCCCATTCTACACAATCCCTCATCATAGGACAGCCCTCTCATCCCAGGAATCAATCTAGTGAGCCGCCTCCAAGGCAACTATATCCTTCCTTAGATAAGGAGACCAAAACTGTGTACAATACTCCAGGTGTGGTCTCACCAAGGCCCTGTACAATTGTAGCAAGACTTCCTTACTCTTGTACTCCAACTCCCTTGCAATAAAGGCCAACATGCCATTTGCCTTCCTTATTGCTTGCTGTACCTGCCTGCTAGCTTTCTGTGTTTCTTGCACAAGGACACCCAAATCTCTCTGAACACCAACATTTGAAAGTTTCTCACCATTTAGAAAATATTCTGTTTCTCTATTCTTCCTACCAAAGTGAATAACCTCACATTTCCCTACATTATACTCCATCTGCCACCTTACTGCCCACTCACTTAGTCCATCTATATCCCTTTGCAGACTCTTTGGGCTGGATTTTGAAACTGGGGCGGGTTGGGGTCGTGTCATCCGCTTTTCGTGTTATCCACCCGACTGCAATTGGATGTGAGAGATTTATGCAATTTTCACCTAATTGGGCAATTGAATTCCAGCATGTGGGAACCCATGAACCAATTAGTGGTTTCAGTCTGAAAGTCGCCTCTGATGATGTCATCATTGCTGCTGCATTGAAGGTCAGAGACTGCCTGGCCTTTGCTGTGAGAGGACCTGGATGCAAAATGAGCAGCAGCTCTATCTGTGGGAGAGAGAGAGAGAGAGAATTTTTTTTGCTCCACCACTCCCAGATGCCATCCAGCCACTCACTGATACTCAGCGCAGCCACTGATATTCAGCTATCCACATGTGCTCCCGCCAGGTTTCACAATCGTGTTTCAGAACAGGCGTGCTTCACGTAGAACAAGGGTTAAAATCACAAAGGCTTTTCAAAATGGCATTATAGAGCCAATTTAGTGCTTGTTAAGCGCCTTAACAGCCTATCCCGTCTCTTAAAGGCGGGACGGAGTCGGGACCAGCAGACACGATTTCATCAAAATTGCGTGGAGGCGGGATGGAGGCGGACTTGTGCCCGCCCGCCACTTTTCGCAATTTTAACCCCCCACACGCCTCCAAACCCGCCTCCACTGGTCAATGAAAATCCAGCCCTCTGTGTTCTCCTCACAGCTTACTTTCCCAGGTTTCATTCACTGAAGGACATTAGTGAACCAGTTAGGTTTTTATGACAATCAGATTTTTAAAACTGAATTCAAATTCTCAAATGGCCATGGTGGATTTTGAACTTGTGTTGCCTGGATTACTAGTCCAGTAACATGATATAACTGCACTACCGTATCCAACAACAACAACTTGTATTTATATAAACATAAAATGTGAATGAAAGGAACTGAAAACCGCACTACCTGCTATCGTAGAGTGGTAGAGGTGGGCCTTGAGCCCATGGCCTTGAAGAGACTAGAGCCTTAATCCAGCACCTTAGGGCACTTGGCCAAACTGCCCCAATTCTACTTATATTTTAGGGGGGGGAAAAATCCTTATTGTGTTTTTTAATATTTGCTTTTATTCAATTTTTAATCTGTAAGTTATCCCCCCCATCTTTGTAGGCATTTCTGTGGCTCTGAGAGATCGTATCCCAGACCTGCTTCCAGATAGCTGCTGTCTGGGGACCCTGCATCTGGCTGCCCATAGCTCCAGTGACCATCCCTCCAGAGAGAGACCGCAGCATCTGCAGTTTGCAGGGAACAAAGTGGGAACTGGGCAGGGTTAAACCTGCTTTTGTCCTCTCTCTGTGGCTCTGAGGGTTGACGGTCTCTAAAGCTCATGCTGCACTCTGTTTTTTTTTATATCACATGTTGAGAAATATTGCTTCCTTTAGCAAATAAAGCGAGAGGCTGCTGCTGCTGCAGTCCATTGACACACAAACGTGCTGTGCCATGGTCTGAAAGGATACAGATCCGGTGCCAGCAGTTTCCCCTACACAGCGAGCTGCTGCAAGAAGAAGCATGGAATTCCAAAGGGAAGGAGGAAAAAGTTATTCCACACCATTTTCACTTTCGGGGGAATTTTTAAATGTCAGACATTTGCAAAGAAGTACAATAAATAGAATCATTAGAATGGTTACAGCACAGAAGGAGGCCATTCGGCCCGTCAAGCTCGTGCCAGCTCTCTGCAAGAGCTCTTCAGCTAGTCCCACTCCCCTGCCCTTTCCCCGTAGCCCTGCAAATTCTTTTCCTTCAGGTACTTATCCAATTCTCTTTTGAAAGCCACGATTGAATCTGCCTCCACCACCCTCTCATGCAGGGCATTCCAGATCCTAACCACTCGCTGCGTAAAAAAAGTTTTTCCTCATGTCGCCTTTGGTTCTTCTGCCAATTGCCTTGAATCTGTGTCCTCTGGTTCTCGACCCTTCCACCAACGGGAACAGTTTCCCTCTATCTACTCTGTCTAGACCCCTCATGATTTTGAACACCTCTATCAAATCTCCTCTCAACCGTCTCTGCTCCAAGGAGAACAACCCCAGCCTCTCCAGTCTATCCACGTAACTGAAGTCCCTCATTCCTGGAATCATTCTTGTAAATCTTTTCTGCACCCTATCTAAGGCCTTCACATCCGTCCTAAAGTGCGGTGCCCAGAATTGGACACAATACTCCCGTTGAGGCCGAACCAGTGTTTTATAAAGGTTCATCATAACTTCCACGCTTTTGTACTCTATGCCTCTATTTAACCGTCTGCTTTTTTAAACCGCTTTCTCAACCTGCGCTGCCACCTGTACAAACGTTAATGACAACATTCACAAGCCTCGAGCAAGATTAGTGATTTTTTTTTTCACTACAGAATAGTGGACGTATGGAATGGACCGTCAGAAAAAGTAGCTAATTCTGGGTCATTTGATATCTTTACAAAAGAAAAAGAACTGGATTAATATCTGACAAGAAAGGGAAATGAGTACGAGATTGATTCACTCGGGATTAAGAAGAGAGTAGAGATCTTGGATCTGGATTACGCAGTTGGCATGAAGGGTGGTCTGAGTGCCTTTGACTTTTCTTTAAACTGACAGTCATAGAAACATAGAAAAATAGGAGCACGAGTAGGCCATTCGGCCCTTCGAGCCTGCTCCGCCATTCAATATGATCATGGCTGATCCTCTATCTCAATACCATATTCCCGCTCTCTCCCCATACCCCTTGATGCCTTTCGTGTCTAGAAATCTATCTATCTCCTTCTTAAATATATTCAGTGACTTGGCCTCCACAGCCTTCTGTGGTAGAGAATTCCACAGGTTCACCACCCTCTGAGTGAAGAAATTTCTCCTCATCTCAGTCCTAAATGTCCTACCCCATATCCTGAGACTGTGACCCCTCGTACTAGACCCCCCAACATGGGAAACATCCTCCTTGCATCCAGTCTGTCTAGCCCTGTCAGAATTTTATACGTTTCAATGAGATCCCCTCTCATTCTTCTAAACTCTAGTGAATACAGGCCTAGTCGACCTAATCTCTCCTCATACGACAGTCCTGCCATCCCAGGAACCAGTCTGGTGAACCTTCGTTGCACTCCCTCTATGGCAAGTATATCCTTTCTTAGGTAAGGAGACCAAAACTGCACACAGTACTCCAGGTATGGTCTCATTTGATTTTTTTTATTATACGGTGTGGCCATGACATCATTAAAGAGCTAGTTTGGAGCAGTTATTGATCCCAGGAGTTTGGGGAAGTGAATGGATCTCAGTAGATACACTTGTTCACCCAGGGTAAGGTCCAGATGGTCTTGTTAATCCAACTGTGCACGTTAAGTGAGCTTCTTTACACTGCTGAGCAGATTAGCTCCTCCAAGTCAGCACTCGCCTTCCCTCCAAGCACTTTCATTGGCCCTCGCTGTCCAAAATAATATATACAAAAAAAAGTTGCATTTCTACAGCGCCTTTCACGACCACCCGACATCTCAAAGCGCATTACAGCCAATGAAGTACTTTTTTGGAGCGTTGTAATGTGGGAAATACAGACCAAAACAAGAGTGTTGAAGTTAATAATTTCACGTAGATGTGTTTGAATTTTAAATGGGGAATTAAGTGTCTTAAAGAAATACTGAAACACCCGAGAGTGGGTCCCCCCAGGCTTCTGCAGATGTTACTCTTGAGCTGTCCCTTAGGGAATGCAGGAGAATCACCGTGTGTATTTATTTGTGTTGCCTCCACGACGATAAAGCCTTGTAGTGAGAAAGAGCCTGTGTAGAAAGGACAGATTAACAGGAAAGTCGATGGGCAACGCATCAATGTAGTCTGACAGCCAGTAATTATAGCATGTGATGGGAGAGATTACTTTGAATGCATTTATTAAGGGATTATGAGTGGGTCTCATTTAATACCGAATCCACACTCATTACTTTCCTCCTCATTCCATGAACCCATCGCGAGCCACGTGAAACAAATAATTAGCAGGTCTATCCACTGGAGCGCTTCCGAGGGTTAAAAAGAAAATAGTTTTGCAAAATGTTTAATTTGTTTCTGTTGCGTAATTATTACTTCAAGTTGTTGATGTTTGGACAGAGATGTGTTGGCTTTGTGTTTCTCGGGTATTCATCCATGCAGCAGGTTCAATTTTGGGAATTTTTCCTTGGGAGCACAGCGTCTTTCTACAGCCTGTTTTCCCCACGTTAAAGATTTGGGAACATTGGAGCTGCGGCTGTCGGTGTGGATTTTAAGTGCGGTTTTGGAATTTTAATCATTTTTGAAACCTTAATTTGACACGATCAGTGACTGCATTACAATAGATTGCTACCCAAGTTGCCTTTATTGCACCATCTTCTGTATATAATGAAGTGCTTTGCATGTGGGAGCAGGGGGAAAAAATGAATATAAATGAGTGGCAAATGAACAACCAGCACTGAAGTATTCGATTCCCGAGTGGGTGACCTGAATTTGAACAGTCCTGACATTTGAAATCCCTTAGATCATGATTTTTTTCCTCCCAGTTTTGGATTGGGTCATCTGGCAGAGCAGTGAAGAAATGACTTGTGGAGGAGTGTATGCTAGGTAGAGCTTCTCTCTGCACCTTGATTAAGCGTGCTGTCTGGGGAATCTATCAGTGAATGGATTGATGGTACTTGTGATTGCAAATAAATACAATGAGGGAGGCTCATTCAGTCCATCTTAACTCATCCATCCAGAAAAAAAATCATTGTGCTCCAAATCACATCATCACCTAAATGGATTTTGAATTAATCTCAGAGTTTTGCCTCCACCATCCCACCCGGAAGACCAATTCAAGTATTTATCACTCTTTGCGTGAAGATGTTCCTCCTGGCATGTCCTACTTTGTCCTTTCACCACTTTCAGCCTATAACAGTTTGTTGTAATATCTTGGCTTACCTTGAAAGAGTGCTGTAGATTTACTTTATTTATACCATTTAATAGTGTGTATACTTCTATAATACGGGGTACGGTAGCATCGTGGTTATGTTACTGGACTAGTAATCCAGAGGCCTGGGCTAATGATCTGGAGACAGGAGTTCAAATCCCACCACTGTAGCTGAGGAATTTAAATTCAGTTAAATAAATCTGGAATACAAAGCTAGTACCAGTAATTGTCGTAAAAACCCATCTGGTTCACTAATGTCCTTCAAAGAAAGACTTGCATTTATATAGCGCCTTTCACGACCACCGGACGTTCCAAAGCGCTTTACAGCCAATGAAGTACTTTTTGAAGTGTAGTCACTGTTGTAATGTAGGAAACGTGGCAGCCAATTTGTGCACAGCAAGCTCCCACAAACAGCAATGTGATAATGACCAGATCATCTGTTTTTTAGTGAAATAAAAACAGAAAATGCTGGAAATACTCAGCAGGTCAGGCAGCATTTTTCCAGTTCTGATGAAGGGTCATCGACCTGGAACGTTAACTCTGTTTCTCTCTCCACAGATGCTGCCTGACCTGCTGAGTATTTCCAGCACTTTCTGTTTTTATTTCAGATTTCCAGCATCCGCAGTATTTTGCTTTTGTATTACTGTTTTTTAGTGATGTTGGTTGAGGGATAAATATTGGCCCCAGAACACCGGGGAGAACTCCCCTGCTCTTCGAAATAGTGCCATGGGATCTTTTACATCCACCTGAGAGAGCAGACGGGGCCTCGGTTTAACGTCTCATCCGAAAGACGGCACCTCCGACAGTGCAGCGCTCCCTCAGCACTGCACCGGGTGTGTCAGCCTAGATTTTTGTGCTCAAGTCTCTGGAGTGCGACTTGAACCCACAACCTTCTGATGCAGAGGTGAGTGTGCTACCCACTGAGCCACGGCTGACGGGGAAGGAAATCTGCCGTCCTCACCCGGTCTGGCCTATATGTGACTCCAGAACCACAGCAACACGGTTGACTCTTAACTGCCCTCTGAAATGGCCTAGCAAACCACTCGAGGATCACCTTCTCAAGGGCAATCAGTGCTGGCCTTGGCAGTGATGCCCACATGCCGTGAATGAATAAAAAAAAAGTGCATAATGTATCTGGACCAGAGTACTCTCAACCAAGAAAGGTGGAAGAGGCAAGCAGTGTGACTTTGGAAGAATAAGTGGGATGAAGAATAAATGGAGGCTTCCTTTGTGTTTAATTATACAACGATACTTTTCTAAAAATTATTATTCAAGACAAATTAACAACTTTTCAGCATCTTGTTCGTGAGCAAAAGTCATATAGCACAGCAGAGTGGTACGTGATCGGGATGAGCAAACCTTCCATGGTTCGATACTTAATATGGTTTGATCTGAAGCAGTCTAAGGCAATCTGACTTTTGGGGCCAGACCTAAATGACTACAATTTCAATTTTTTCAGATTGGAAAAATTGGCTGCTTGCCAGTTCTTGTTTGAACATACTATCATTTTGGGGGGGGTGGTGGGGCGGGGGGTGGAATTTTATTCCAGCTTATCAGAGCCTGAAAGTATGTTGAGATGATGTGATTTCTTACCCCCATCTCCCCCAGCAAGATGCATCCTGAACTTCAGGTGACCGTTACAATCTCTGGGTTGCCGCCCTGCCTATTAAAATGAACAATCAGAATATTTCTGTTGCCTTAATGAGTCAACTCATGCACAATTCAGTCATGTAGTTAGCAATCTCCCGAACATTGCCAGAGAGGAACATGCAAGCAAACATGCAACGTTCGGCTGAGGTTAATTTCCAAAATCTTTCTTCAACAACAACAACTTATATTTACACAGCGCCTTTAATGTAATAAAACGTCCCAAGGCGCTTCACAGGAGTGTTATCAAAAAAAAAATTGACACCGAGCCATATAAGGAGCTGTTAGGGCAGATGACCAAAAGCTTGGTCGAAGAGGTAGGTTTCAAGGAGCGTCTTAAAGGAGAAGTGGAGAGGCAGAGAGATTTAGGGAAGAAATTCCAGAGCTTACAACCTAGGCAGCTGAAGGCACGGCCGCCAATGGTGGAGCATTTAGAATTGGGGATGGTCAAAAGGACAGAATAGGCGGCGCGCAGAGGTCTAGGAGGATTATAGGACTGGAGGAGATTACAGAGATGAGGAGGGGGGTGAGGCCATGGAGGGATTTGAAAACAAGGTTGAGAATTTTTAAATCGAGGCGTTGCTTAACTGGGAGCCAATGTAGGTCAGCGAGCACAGGGGAGATGGGTGAGCGGGACTTGGTGCGAGTTAGCACACGGGCGGCAGAGTTTTGGATGACCTCAAGTTTATGGAGGGTAGAAGTAGCGAGGCTGGCCAGGAGTGCGTTGGAATAGTCAAGTCTAAAGGTGATAAAGGCATGAATGAGGGTTTCAGCAGCAGATACGTTGAGGTAAGGGCGGAGACGGGCGTATATTACAAAAGTGGAAATGGGCGGTCTTCGTGATAGATCAGATATGAGGTAGCAGGCTCAGTCCGTGATCAAATATGACGCCAAGGTTGCGAACAGACTTGGTCAGCCTCAGACAGTTGCCGGGCAGAGAGATCGAATCAGTGGAAAGGGAACGGAGTTTGTGGCGTGAACCGAAGACAATGGCCTCGGGCTTCCTGTTATTTAATTGGAGGAAATCTCTACTCCTCCAGGATGTCAGACAAGCAGTCGGATAGGATAGAGATGGTGGAGTGGGTCGAGAGAGAGATGCAGGAGAGGTAGAGCTGGGTATCATCAGTGTACATGTGAAAACTCACGTTGTGTTGGCAGCATGTAGATGAGAAATTGGAGGGGGCCAAGGATAGATCCTTGGGGGACACCAGAGGTGACCGTGCGGGATTAATTAATCAACACTCATTTTTCACAAAGCAACCATTTTTTAATACAATGAAGGGAATGACATAATGTTTTATCTTATGTTCCTATTTCTTAGGTTCTTAAGAAATAGGGGCAGGAGTAGGCCATACAGCCCATCGAGCCTGCTCCTTGTGAAACCTTGAGAAAATAATGGGACTTGGGAGAGGCAATTGAGAGCATTTCCAACTTTGAAGCCTCGTGCAACGATGCCTTTTTCGCTGGGTCAGAGTATCAGTTCATTGAGCTTTTTGATCAATAAATCTCAGTAGGGGAACTGACAAATGAATTGATATTTGGTTAAACCTCTGGGAGTACAGTGCTTGCCTGTACACCGAGCCCGTCTAGACATTGAACCTGTTGGAATTCATCTTAAATATTTGTCTGCTTGATGGAGCGCTAATTAAAAGGATAATAGGAACATTATTACTTTATTAAAAAAAAATTATCAGTGTAATTGGTCAGATGAGCACCCTGCAGGGAGCAAAGTACAGTCTGATTAGTGGAAGAGAATAATTGTGGTCTGCGCTGCCTTGTCTTTGCAGCCATTTGATAGCATATACTGGCTGTAGAGTTTTACAGCAGTCAGATGTGAATGACTTGTTAATAGCAACAAGAAGTTAAATTTCTTTAGTGCCTTTAATGGAAGTAGAATGTCCCAAGGTGCTTCACAGCAGCGTAATCAGACAGAATTTGACATCAAGCCAAAAAAGGAGATATTGGGACAGGTGACCAAAAGCTTGGTCAAAGAGGTAGGTTTTAAGTAGGGTCTTTGTTACCTCTAGACTTGACTATTCCAACGCACTCCTGGCTGGACTCCCACATTCTACCCTACGTAAACTTGAGGTCATCCAAAAATCAGCTGCCCCATGTCCTAACTCGCACCAAGTCCCGTTCGCCCATCATCCCTGTGCTCGCTGACCTACATTGACTCCCGGTTAAGCAACGCCTTGATTTTAAAATTCTCATCTTTGTTTTCAAATCCCTCCATGGCCTCGCCCCTTCCTATCTCTGTAACCTCCTCCAGCCCCACAACCCCCCGCCCCCCCCACCCCCGGAGATATCTGCGCTCCTCTAATCCTGCCCTCTTGAGCATCCCTGATTATAATCACCCCACCATTGGTGGCCATGCCTTCAGTTATCTGGGCGCTAAGCTCTGGAATTCCCTCCCTAGACCGCTCTACCTTTCTTTCCTCCTTTTAAGACGCTCCTTAAAACCTACCTCTTTGACCAAGCTTTTGGTCACCTGCCCTAATTTCTCCTCATGTGGCTCGGTGTCAAATTTTTTGACTTAAAATACTCCTGTGCAGCGCCTTGGGACGTTTTACTACTATAAGGCGCTGTATAAATACAAGTTGTTAAAGGATAAGAGTGTGTTGATGAGGTTTCAGGAGAGAATTTGAGTTGAAAGCCTAGACGGCTGAAATCACGGCCACCAATGGTGAGGCAAAGGGAGTGGGGGGAATGCACAAAAAGCCAGAATTGGAGGAGCGCAGAGATCTGGGAGGGTTGTAGGGCTGGATGAGATTACAGAACTGGGGCGGGGGTGGGGTTGGGGGGGTGGTGTGAGGCCATGGAGCGATTGGAACACGAGGATGAGAATTTTAAAATCGTCTGTGTGCAATGGAGGTCAACGAGCACAGGGGGTGACGGGTGAGCGGGCGTTGGTGTGAGTTAGGATACGGGCAGCAGAGTTTTCGATGACCTCAAGTTTGCGGTGGGTAGGAGGCCGGCCAGAAGAGCATCGGAATAGTTGAGTCTGGAGGTAAAAGCATGAACGAGGGTTTCAGAAAAAGTTGCAATAATATTACATCAATTGCTAATACTTGAGTATAATTGTCATTATACGTTGGTGACACAGCAATCCTACCTCAGCTTCTACAATGCAAAATATAGAATATATATAAAGAAAGAACTTGCATTTATACAGCGCCTTTCACAACGTCAGGATGTCCCAAAGCTCTTTACAGCCAATGAAGCACTTTTGAAATGTTGTCGCTGTTGTAATGTCGGAAACGCACATTTATATAGTACAGGAAAAGAGTTTTTCTTCATTGTTTCCCTCTAATTTTCTCCACTCTTTTCCTGAAGATACTGACTCATGCCTGGGGTAGGTTATCTCGGGTTCAACTTTTGATTCCTGGGTTCTGCTTAATTAGCTTATCTCAACCAGAGCAGCAGTTGGGCTGGGCTAGAGATACGCAAAAAAAATCAGCGAAGGTTCTGCACACAGTTATTATTCAGTGACCCCCTCCTGGAAAGTGTGCTTGTGTGGATGTCGGGTGTGAACAGGATTGGCCTCCACAGTCAAATAGCCTGCCAACATCCAGTGTCCATGTCCACACGAGGGTCGCCAACCCTCCAGGATTGTCCTGGAGTCTCCAGGAATTAACGATTACAGTTCAGAGGGACCTGGGGGTCCTTGTGCATGAAACACAAAAAGTTAGCATGCAGGTACAGCAAGTAATCAAAAAGGCAAATGGAATGTTGGCCTTTATTTCAAAGGGGTTGGAGTATAAAAGCAGGGAAGTCCTGCTGCAACTGTACAGGGTATTGGTGAGACCACACCTTGAGTAATGCGTACAGTTTTGGTCTCCTTATTTAAGGAAGGATATACTTGCATTGGAGGCAGTTCAGAGACAATTCACTAGGTTAATTCCAGAGATGAGGGGGTTGACTTATGAAGAAAGGTTGAGCAGGTTGGGCCTATACTCATTGGAATTTAGAAGAATGAGAGGTGATCTTATTGAAACATAAGATACTGAGGGGGCACGACAAGGTAGATGCAGAGAGGATGTTTCCCCTTGTGGAGAAATCTAGAACTCGGGGGCATAGTTTCAGAATAAAGAGTCGCCCTTTTAGAACTGAGATGAGGAGAAATTTCTTCTCTCAGAGGGTCGTAAATCTGTGGAATTCTCTGCCCCAGAGAGCTGTGGAGGCTGGGTCATTAAATACATTTAAGGTGGAGATAGACAGATTTTTACAAGATAAGGGAGTGAAGGGTTATGGGGAGCGGGCAGGGAAGTGGCTTTGAGCCCAAGATCAGCCATGATCTTATTGAATGTCGGAGCAGGCTCGAGGGGCCAAGTGGCCTATTCCTGCTCCTATTTCTTATATTCTTATTAATAAGTGCTCCGAGCAAACCCCAGCTGTCCTCTCCGGTGGACGTAAAAGATCCCACGGCACTATTGGAGGAAGACGTCAGTGGGGGAAAAAAAAACATGATCACATCGTTGTTCGTGGGAGCTTGCTGTGCATAGATTGGCTGCCGCGTTTCCTACAGCGCTTTGGGACGTCCTGAGGTCGTGAAGGGCGCTATGTGAATTACAAGCAGCCTTTATGTTTTCACTGGCGGTAACCAGAGGACACAGATTTAAGGTAATTGGTTAAAGAAACCAGAGAGGAGATGAGAGAGAATTTTTTTTTTCACGCAGAGAGTTGTTGTGATCTGGAATGCGCTGCCTGAAAGGGCGGTGGAAGCAGATTCAATAGTAACTTTCAAAAGGGGAATTGGATAAATACTTGAAAAGGAGAAATTTGCAGGGCTACGGGGAGAGAGCAGGGGGGAGTGGGACTAATTGGAGAGCTCTTTCAAAGAGCCGGCACAGGCACGATGGGCTGAATGGCCTCCTCCTGTGCTGTATGATTCTTTAAGCAGTTTGTACAGTCAACTGAACTTCAAAAGTGTGTTCCAGCCTTGAGAAAAATCCCAGTTGTTTTATAATATATACACAGTTTCACAATTTTGGTTTCAATAGATAGGCTGTCAGTTTCCTAATCGCCATTCTGGCTAAATTTTGTTGTGCGGTATCTAGTCTTAAGACTGGAAGAGCAGATATGTTTATACGATTGTATAATTCAAGGGTTATCATCTCCTAGGTTAACAGGGAGAGGTTGCTCTACTGTGTGGCAGTGCTCCTGCACATAACATATTCTATCCTGCTTACATTGAGTCATTGGGCAAGAAATCTGCTGCTGACTAGTTTTGGTGTTGTAACTTCAACATCATGAATTGTGTAATGGTGGGGAAGATTGGGGAATTGGTTGGAAAACTAGGCAGTAAGCTAAAGAGCTCTTTGTGTTGGAAACTAGTCAATGAGACAATCAACACATTTTGTTTGAGGCAATATTCCAGTAACTTGGAGCGCACATCATTTGAAAGTGGAAAAAAAATAGCCTTGGTATTCATTACGTGTGAACATTTTCAGAAAACAGAGCTTCAAATGATTTTCATGAATTACAGGCACTGTGGAATTATATGCTTGACCCCCCCAGATATGTGCTGCGAGTCAACAGTATTCTCACTAGCATTTTACAACAGTCTGCTGACAAACGTATTAAAAATTCACACAGCTGTATTGGAGCTTTTATTCCCCCTCCCCAGAAGTCCAGCAAAGCATAATAGCGGGCAAGTGAAATTATTATGCTGTTTCGACCCAAATTATTAAAAACAGCCACTGGGTTTTATTCTAGAAACATAGAAAAATAGGAGCAGGAGTCGGCCATTCAGCCCTTCGAGCCTGCTCTGCCATTCAATATGATCATGGCTGATCCTCTATCTCATTACCATATTCCCGCTCTCTCCCCATACCCCTTGATGCCTTTTGCGTCTAGAAATCTATCTTATCTCCTCAAATATATTCAGTGACTTGGCCTCCACAGCCTTCTATGGTAGAGAATTCCACAGGTTCACCACCCTCTGCGTGAAGAAATTTCTCCTCATCTCCGTCCTAAATGTCCTACCCCGTATCCTGAGACTGTGACCCCTCGTTCTAGACCTCCGAACATGGGAAACATCCTCCCTGCATCCAGTCTGTCTAGCCCTGTCAGAATTTTATACGTTTCAATGAGATCCCCTCTCATTCTTCTAAACTCTAATGAATACAGGCCTAGTCGACCCAATCTCTCCTCATACGACAGTCCTGCCATCCCAGGAACCAGTCTGGTGAACCTTCGTTGCACTCCCTCTATGGCAAGTATATCCTTTCTTAGGTAAGGTGACCAAAACTGCACACAGTACTCCAGGTGTGGTCTCACCAAGGCCCTGTATAACTGTAGTAAGACATCCTTGCTCCTGTACTCAAATCCTCTTGCAATGAAGGCCAACATACTGTTTGCCTTCCTAACTGCTTGCTGCACCTGCATGCTTGAGAATACGCAGGGTTGTGTCTGGAGAGCGCATTTTGGGTTATGTAACACTAATTTTAAATTAAGAGTATCACATAACAAACGTCGTTGCATTCCACTGAAGCACATTGGCTTAAGTGTGATTTATTTTTTCCTAATGTACTTTGGTAAGTGTGGCATGCTTGGGATCAACAGGTGACTTTGGACCTATGGTTCCCAAAGCTCTCCACCACTGGGGGTTTTCCTCGCCTCATGTCTGTCAGCTGTGGCTCAGTGGGTAGCACACTTGCCTCTGAGTCAGAAGGTTGTGGGTCCAAGTCCCACTCCAGAGACTTGAGCACATAAAGCTAGGCTGACACTCCAGGGCAGTGCTGAGGGAGTGCTGCACTGTCTGAGGGGCAGTACTGAGGGAGCGCTGCACTGTTGGAGGGGCAGTACTGAGGGAGCGCCGCACTGTCGGAGGGGCAGTACTGAGGGAGAGCTGCACTGTCGGAGGGGTGGTACTGAGGGAGCGCCGCACTGTCGGAGGGGCAGTACTGAGGGAGCGCTGCACTGTCGGAGGGGTGGTACTGAGGGAGCGCCGCACTGTCGGAGGGGCAGTACTGAGGGAGCGCTGCACTGTCGGAGGGGTGGTACTGAGGGAGCGCCGCACTGTTGGAGGGGCTGTACTGAGGGAGAGCTGCACTGTCGGAGGGGTGGTACTGAGGGAGCGCCGCACTGTTGGAGGGGCAGTACTGAGGGAGCGCCGCACTGTCGGAGGGGCAGTACTGAGGGAGCGCCGCACTGTCGGAGGGTCAGTACTGAGGGAGCGCCGCACTGTCGGAGGTGCCGTCTTTCGGATGAGACGTTAAACCGAGGCCCGTCTGCTCTGTCAGGTGGATGTAAAAGATCCCATGGCCACTATTTCAAAGAAGAGCAGGGGAGTTATCCCCGGTGTCCTGGCCAATATTTCGCCCTCAATCAACATAACTAAAACAGATTATCTGATCATTATCACATTGCTGTTTGTGGGAGCTTGCTGTGTGCAAATTAGCTGCCGCGTTTCCCACAGTGACTACACTTCAAACAGTACTTCATTGGCTGTAAAGTGCTTTGAGACGTCTGGTGGTCGTGAAAGGCGCTATATAAATGCAAGTTTTTCTTTCTGTTGTCGTCTAATTGATAGAGATTGATTGCTGCGATGAGTCAACAACTCCATTATCGTTGTATCGGGCGACTACCAGGATGGTAGCCAGAAGGCCAACTAGGTCTTTCTTGTCCAGTAATTGCTGTGGTACTAATACGCTAAATATTCCGAGTGACAACACTGCCAAAGGTGTTCGAGACAGAGAAAAGCAGTAAGTGTGGAAAAATTAAGAGTGGTTAGATTTTCTGGATTCGTGTTTCCATCAGTTATCAGGAAGGTCCAGAACTGGTGGTTGTTAAGATATGCCGCGAATATTGCCAAAACTATTACCCACTCGAATCCGGTTGGCGAATGAACTATGTATGGAAGGCTTAGAGCTTCTGGGTTCCCACTGCAACGGGGAGTTCCAGAGTTACGCTGTTGATAGTTGAAACTAATGTTGATTAACCTTATCGGCAACGTATGATTGCCAAATGTGACGTCAATTGCAATTATTGTTGGTGATTTTAACGGTGTTCGCTATTTTGAAATAGGAAGCTTAATTCTTGTGTTAAAATAGCAGGCAGGGAAACATGTTAAGCATACATCCATTTATATGACCAACAATCATTTCTAGGCTTTAGTCACATCATTTTGAAAGAAAGAAAAAAAAGAAGTTGCACAGTGTCGGACAGTCGCTCAGTGGGTAGCACTCTCGCCTCTGAGTCAGAAGCTTCTGGGTTCAACTCCCACTCCAGAGACTTGAGCACAGAAATCTAGGCTGACACTCCAGTACTGAGGGAGCACCGCACTGTCGGAGGGGCGGTACTGAGGGAGCACCGCACTGTCGGAGGGGCGGTACTGAGGGAGCGCCGCGCTGTCGGAGGGGCAGTACTGAGGGAGCACCGCACTGTCGGAGGGGCAGTACTGAGGGAGCACCGCACTGTCGGAGGGGCGGTACTGAGGGAGCGCCGCGCTGTCGGAGGGGCAGTACTGAGGGAGCGCCGCACTGTCGGAGGGGCGGTACTGAGGGAGCGCCGCACTGTCGGATGGGCAGTACTGAGGGAGCGCCGCACTGTCGGAGGGGGAGTACTGAGGGAGCGCCGCACTGTCTGAGGGGCAGTACTGAGGGAGCGCCGCACTGTCGGAGGGGCAGTACTGAGGGAGTGCCGCACTGTCGGAGGGGCAGTACTGAGGGAGCGCCGTACTGTCGGAGGGGCAGTACTGAGGGAGCGCCGCACTGTCGGAGGGGCAGTACTGAGGGAGTGCCGCACTGTCGGAGGGGCGGTACTGAGGGAGCGCTGCACTGTCGGAGGGACGGTACTGAGGGAGCGCCGCACTTTCGGTGGGGCGGTACTGAGGGAGCGCCGCACTGTCAGAGGGGCGGTACTGAGGGAGCGCCGCACTGTCGGAGGGGTGGTACTGAGGGAGCGCTGCACTGTCGGAGGGGCAGTACTGAGGGAGCGCCGCACTGTCGGAGGGGCGGTACTGAGGGAGCGCTGCACTGTCGGAGGGGCGGTACTGAGGGAGCGCCGCACTGTCGGAGGGGCAGTACTGAGGGAGTGCCACACTGTCGGAGGGGCAGTACTGAGGGAGCGCCGCACTATCGGAGGGTCAGTACTGAGGGAGCGCCGCACTGTCGGGGGGCAGTACTGAGGGAGCGCCGCACTGTCGGAGGGGCAGTACTGAGGGAGCGCCACACTGTCGGAGGTGCTGTCTTTCAGATGAGACGTTAAACCGAGGCCCCGTCTGCCCTCTCAGGTGGACGTAAAAGATCCCACGGCCACTATTGGAAGAAGAGCAGTGGGGAGTTCTCCCCGGTGTCCTGGGGCCAATATTTATCCCTCAACCAACATCACTAATGCGGAGATGCCGGTGTTGGACTGGGGTGGACAAAAATGAGAAGTCGCACAACACCAGGTTATAGTCCAACAGTTTTATTTGAAATCACAAGCTTTCGGAGCTTACGTGGCCCCTTCCTCAGGTGAAGTAAAGAGATACAGAATCGCCAAAGCATATATAGATAGAGAACAATGCATGTGTTTTGTAAGTAACACATGCATTGTTCTCTATCTATATATGCTTTGGCGATTCTGTATCTCTTTACTTCACCTGAGGAAGGGGCCACGTAAGCTCCGAAAGCTTGTGATTTCAAATAAAACTGTTGGACTATAACCTGGTGTTGTGCGATTCAACATCACTAAAACAGATGATCTGGTCATTATCACATTGCTGTTTGTGGGAGCTTGCTGTGCGCAAATTGGCTGATGCGTTTCCCACATTACAACAGTGAACACACTTCAAAAGTACTTCATTGGCTGTAAAGTGCTTTGGGACGTCCAGTGGTCGTGAAAGGCGCTCTTTTTTTTTCTTTTATTTATATTGCACTTTATCAAGCCCTCAAGACATTCCAAAGTGCTTTACAAAAATGAATTACTTTTTGGAGTGTTGTTATGCAAGCAAACATGGTAATCAATTTATGCACAGCAAGATCTCTCAAACAACAAATGAATAAATAACCAGTTAATCTATTTTTCTGGTGTTGGTTGAGAAAGGAACCCTGGGCAAGACACCGGGAGAAACTCCCTGGTCACCTTTAAATAGTGCAGATGGAGTCTTGCTTTAATGTCTGGTCTGAAAGACAACACCTCTGATGGTGCAGCATTCCCTTCGTGTCACACTAGATTATGTGCTCAAGCAGGAAAATCTCAATCTCTGAGACAGGTTGCAGAGAAAAGAGTGGTAATAAAAAGAAGCACCCCAAGTGAGTTAAACATGACTGCATTAATATGCTGAAAATTTGATTATTTTTGCATTGCATGTCAATTCATGCTGTAAATTTGAAAATTCACATTGTTATTCTCCACTCTTTGTGATGCAACAGGGGAAATCAGAAATGCATACAGCTTTGGGACAGTGTCACTCAATAGTGCATGAGGCCATTTTCTCCCCATAATCTCGAATTTGGGCCTGCATTCACAGTAAGTCGAAGAGCCCTGCTGGCAAGAACTATTGGGCCACAGTTTTTTTTTCCTTCTCTTCCAGTTGGGAACTTCCACTTACCAGCTCTCCGTGATTGAAATCTGCGTTCAAACACTTCACGGTCCTTGACTAAAGCATTGGTTGGGACTGTAGGCCCCCTCGACAAAATGTCAGTGAGAAACGTTTCTTTAAATTGCGGTTTTGCTCTGAGCAAACAATGCAATTCTGCCAGATTTTCCACACCATTTTTAGTCTTAATTTGTAGGCATAATTTCCAGGTGCTGGTGTAAATCAGGTCCAAATGATTAAGAAGGTGCTAATCCCACCAAGGTGCTAAAGTGCTCATAGCACTCTGTGCAATTTGCATAATTAGTCACAGATCCAGGGGTAGATTTGGACAGGTGGAGGGTGCAGATAAGTGAGTGTAAATTCATTTTAAAGGAATGGGAAGAATTAAAGGAAGAGTCACAATAGGATGAAAACTCTAAAAGCTGTTGGGCAACCGTGTAGCAGCTTTGCCAAGGCTGAAGGGGCAGGGGATTAAGAAGGAAAAGGAAATCCTATGTGCGGGCATAACTGCAAGCAAGTAAGAGAGCAGCCAGCACCTGCACTCTCTCAGGCTGCTGAAGTCAAGGTGGTTGCAAAGAGGGCTGCCCCCCCTTTGCTGCTCTACAGCAGTGTTAGAAATTAGAGATACCTGAAAAAATATATGGTTATACGAATGAAATTATGACGCGAATAATACTGTGTTTAGATGATTGTATTGGAGCTTGAGATAAAAGTGTCTTCAGACGAGTATTGGAATAGCTGGATAGATGCTTAAAATTTGCCTTTCTTTTCAATTCCCTGCAGATGTTATAACATTCCACACAGTGGCAGTCACATATGACCTTGCTTCCCAGGCTGTTTGTGAGCTGGGAAGGTTGCAGATTATCTTTGGTTTGGCCAACCAGGGCCCCACGCCTATGTTTCTTCCATTATCGCTAATAACCATATTATAATGCTAAGTTAGGATTTTGACTCTGTTTAACACATCTGCTTGCTAAAATGCGTAAGTTACCTTTAAGGGTAAGGGTACCTTTGGGAATTTCATGATTCATTCCATGGTACAATAGTCTGATAATGGAATTAAATAGTTTTTTTCAATGTGTTTATGGGATGTGGGCGTCGCTGGCAAGGCCAGCATTTATTGCCCATCCCTAATTGCCCTTGAGAAGGTGGTGGTGAGCCGCCGCCTTGAACCGCTGCAGTCCGTGTGATGAAGGTACTCCCACAGTGCTGTTAGGTAGGGAATTCCAGGATTTTGACCCAGCGACGGTGAAGGATCGGCGATATACTTCTAAGTCAGGATGGTGTGTGACTTGGAGGGGCACTTGGAGCTGGCGGTGTTCCCATGCGCCTGCTGCCCTTGTCCTTCTAGGTGGAAGAGGTCGCGGGTTTGGGAGGTGCTGCCGAAGAAGCCTTGGCGAGTTGCTGCAGTGCATCTTGTAGATGGTACACACTGCAGCCACGGTACGCCGGTGGTGGAGGGAGTGAATGTTTAAGGTGGTGGATGGGGTGCCAATCAAGCGGGCCGCTTTGTCCTGAATGGTGTTGAGCTTCTTGAGTGTTGTTGGAGCTGCACTCATCCAGGCAAGTGGAGAGTATTCCATCACACTCCTTACTTGTGCCTTGTAGATGGTAAAAAGACTTTGGGGAGTCAGGAGGTGAGACACTCACCGCAGAATACCCAGCCTCTGACCTGCTCTTGTTGCCACAGTATTTATGTAGCTGGTCCAGTTAAGTTTCTGGTCAATGGTGACCCCCAGGATGTTGATGGTGGGGGATTCGGCGATGGCAATGCTGATAGTTAGTTGGTTAGTTTGCACAGCTAAGCTGCATGAACAGCTTTGAGCATAAATAACTGATAACAAGCAGCTATGAACATCTGAAGGCCGAGAATGGTATGTCTGACTCCAAACTTGGGAGGATTTGGCCGGCTGAGATAAGTGGAAAACAGTCCTCAGCATATTCTATCCCAGGTCTATCCCTAAAAAAGAGTACAAAAGAAAGATCTGAAAAGCCTCCAGCGCAGACGGTGGAGTGGGGAGCTCCCGAGATTGGATCGATGCTGACTTCAGTCTAACACTCTTGGGTAGTTCAAGGAGAGAGAGAGAGAAGAAGAGCTGTTTGCGCACGCCAACCGTCTGTCCGATTGGGGCCGTACTCGCTACTTGTCACGGTCGTATGTTTTTGCAGTATAACTAGTGTGTTATATTCCGCCTTAAACTACGATTAATCACAATATACCCACCATATTGGTTGCAGTCGATCCTGATTATTTGAAAGACCAGCGATAAGTTAATCTCTACAAATTGGCAACCAGCGGCAGGACTGCAAAAGGGTTATTGTTGTCGCAACGAGTTAGAGACGGACTTGGTCTATAAACGTCGTTAAACGGTACCGGCCGGGACGATCGGGTTGGAAACCTCATAAAGGTGGTGTGTTTCGTCACTGAAACCAAAACGGCGGATGCGTATTATAGAGACCAAGTCGCGAACAGTCTCTCGGATAAGTTAGGGGTCCCGGAGGCCCAAGCGGTGATCGGAATAGTACAGAGTGACGAGAAGAGTTACTCTGAGATTTGGGGCGATATAACGTCCCAGGTTCTTGCAAAGAGAATCGAACTTAAAGAAGCCGGATTTAGACTGGCTTACGCAACCCACCTCTGCGCCAAGCGTGGAGAATTGAGAGAGGAGAAACATAAAGAGCAGGAGAGTGGGAGATAGAGGGCTGGATTTTCAATGACCCGTGGAGTCGGGTTTGGAGGCGTGTGGGGGGTTAAAGTTGCAGATTCGGGGGTCCCGACTCCATTCCGCCTCCACGCAATTTTGACAAAATCGGTCGCGGGGTTCCCGACTCCGTCCCGCCTCCAAGAGGCGGGAGAGGTCATTAAAGCCCTCAAGAAGCCCTAAATTGGCGCTGTAATGCCATTTTGAAACGTTTTAGCTAGTTTAACCCTTTTCCGACGTGAAGTACGCCTGATGTGAAACACGCCAGTGAAACCTGGCGGGAGCACAAGTGGATAGCTGACTATCAGCTGCAGGTCCACTATTACAACGGAGATGTGATGAAGGTAGTAGTAGTATTGTGATGAAGGTAGTAGTAGTATTAGGTCTGAAAGTCGCCTCTGATGCTGCTGCATTGAATGTCTTCAGAGACTGCCTGGGAGGACTTGGTTGCAAAAAAAATTCTCTCTTTCTCTTCTCTCTCTCTCTCTCTCTCTCTCTCTCTCAGATGCTGCTCATTTTGCATCTAGGTCCTCTCACAGCAAAGGCCAGGCAGTCTCTGCAATGATGGTCCCTGCAATGATGACATCATCAGAGGCGACTTTCAGACTGAAACCACTAATTGGTTCATGGGTTCCCACATGCTGGAACTCAATTGCCCAATTAAGTGAAAATTGCATCATTCATCCACATTAATCTGGAGTCGGGGGGGCAACACGAAATGTGGGTAACACGACCCCAACCCGACCCCAAGACAAAATCCAGCCCATGGAGTGGAAAAGATCTAAGCTGCATGCCAACCCATCTGAAAACTCAGCAAAGGAAGGGAAAAAACAGGGAATTGGGGAGTCAGGAAAAGCTGCTGCGATTACAGTTTAAAAGGCGAAAAAAAGAAACTTAAAGTCAAAACCGACACCGAGGCTACCAGCTTCTGTGCTGAGAAAAATAAAAGGACAAGATTTGCTGAGTGAAAGGAACAGCAGCATCCCCATAAGTCCACATTATAGCGTGCTTGGAAGGAGGTGGAGGCAGGCTTGAGACTGCAAGTGAGCGTTACCATCACTGGCTATGCCAGCCCCATGGTGCATGTTGGCAACAAAATGCCCTTACAAAGCAGATGGCACAGCTCTGCTTTCTGCTGATGTGGAACTTTTGAAGACTCTTCCTCACAGCAGTTGCTAAATAGATGTAACGATGGGCCGGATTTTCCTACCCCCACGGGTGCGTACGAGGTGTGTACGCACTCGTAGGGGCCGCGCAAGTGCCGGGTTTAGGCATGCGAAGCGCATGTGCTAAAACCCGGCACTTGCAATCTGTCAAGAATCCTCTTGACAGATCGCACGCCTGCCCGGGAGAAGGGGCTCCGCGGGTGGAGAGTTCCGCTTTCTGGAGAACCTCCGCCCGCTGAAAGCCTTTAAAAATTTTACGCCTGGTAATTTTGTTTTCACTCATTTATAATTTAAAAATACTTTTAAGTAAGGTAAGTTTATTTTTAGTCCCGTATATTTTTGTTTAAAATATTTAATTTAATATAATTTTAACTAATTTTAAATGTGATACAAAAAAAAATGTATTTAAACTGTGTTTTTAAATGTGATCCCCATTCATACTTTTGACAGATTTGTGCGTACAGACCTGTCAAAAATGTGAAGGGGGATTCCCTTCTTTGATTGGTTCCCCATGGCCCACGTGATCCCAGGGACGCTTGGGAACCGCCTGCGCCCCTGGGATACCTGGGCCTCTGTGCATTTCGTAGAGGAGAGGCCCAGGATTGCAAGCCTCGGGACCTACGGAGCCAGCAGGTAAGTGCGTAGATTTTTTTCCGATCGTTAATTCAGACCCTATGTCTGCAAAAATAGTTGGTGTCATCTGGGCAAGCGCGGCCAGTCAAGCTTTGCTGGTTGAAGATCACACTGGCATGACTTTTTTTCATGCAGTACCACGTAAAACGTGACATGCTGTGATTGGGTTGCTTCTGAAGCACTTTCCAGCATAATGGAGCGTATTTTCCAATCAGAGGCTTCCCGCGTGCGGAGGCCTCCAATCTGGAAAAAACCTACGCACTTACCTGAGGGCTCCGAGGTGCGTATAGTTCCGCTCCTGGGCCTCTCCAACTCCCCAAGTGCGCAGAGGCCCACGTATCCCAGAGGCGCACAAGGTTCGCAAGTGTCCCTGGGATCACGTGAGCCATGGGGAGCCAATCAAAGAAGGAAATCTCCCTTCATACACTTGACAGATAGACCTATCAAATATATGAATGGAGATCACCCCAAAAACACTTTAAAACATTAAATAATTTTTTTTTTAAATCACATTTTTAAAATTAGTTGAAATTACAATAAATTAAATAAAAATTTAATTTTTTGAAAAAAATAATTAGTTTTTTATGGGGCTAAAAATAAACTTACCTTTTTTTAAAGTATTTTAAAATGATAAATGAGTGAATTAAAAAAAAAACTTTTTTCAAGTCTTATGCTGGTAAAAGCAGGCCTTACGCAGGCTTTTACCAGGCGTAAGATTTCTAAGGGTTTTCTGTGGGCGGAGGTGCTCCAGAAAACGGAACTATCCGCCCGCAGAGGCCCTTCTCCAGGGCAGGCGTCCGATCTGTCAAGAGCATTCTTGACGGATCGGAAATGCCGGTTTTCAGCGCATGCGCTTTGGCATGCCTGAAACCGGCATTTCCGATGTCCCTACAGGTGTGTACACAGCGCATACACACCCGTAGGGATCTGAATATCCGGCCCAATGTTAAGACAGGCATTCACTCTGTGAAATGGAAAAAATCATGAGCAACATTGATCTTCCCATTCACGAAGACTTGAAAAACCCACCACGAAAGCGCTTAAAATGGCGCCGGCCATTCTGGGAAACACAGGCCAATATTCATGCAGCTGGTATCGACTCACTCTCCAGATGGACGGAATCGTGGGACGCATGCGACCTAAAGAACTAACACCCCATCACTGACCCAACAGCAGAGGTCCCCGGCATCAACCTCCCTCAAAGACAGTCGACAGCACTCAATCGGATCCGCACAGGGCACGGACGATGCGGCCGCCTGCTCCACAAGTGGAAGATGAGGGACGACCCGAAGTGCGACTGTGGCCACGAGTCCCAGACCACGGAACGCATCACATCCACCTGCCCACTAAGATCTGTCGCGGGAGGCACCTCATTTCCCCACTCGGCATCTCAGGAGGCCATCGGATGGAGAGCCAAACCAGACCTCCCATTATAAGCTTTTCCCGTAATACGAAACAACAAGGCATTCACCTACATGTGTGCCTTCAGGCCTGGTATTACAACCTACCTTTAAAGTTGGAGCGTCTGTATGTACCAGTTGTCTGCCAAAGCAATGTCAAGTGACCTCCGTGTAGCTGCTGGTGAGAGGGCCTGAAGCACCTCTCATGCAGCCTGACCTGCCTAGCATCCTTTTGATGGCCCTTCTCTTCTTCCAATCACCTCAGATAACAGAGATTGCGCTCCGCGATGCATTTAAAACAAACCTTGAATTACATCCTGAAGCACATTCTTCGCCTTCTCTGTGCTATTCTCGGAAGGAAATGGCAGATAATCTGTTACTGGGCCTGTGAATATGCAGATGTGTAATCCAGCGTGCAGAGACCAGTCTGGAGTTAGCTGTCTTTCCCCTTTTCCTCCCTGTGGGAAAGTGCTTTATCTCCCAATTGATCAGCAACTTCACATAGCGGAAGATTGCAGCCGTGACAACTCAGCGATTCATAACTCTGCGATGCAGCACACCATCCATTTGAGCAGAAGAAAAAAAATTACAGCAATACAGCAAAAAATTGGAGGTTGGCAGTTTAAGTACTACATTCATGAAGATGCATTAAGTGGTGCGGCAGCGGTGCTGTAAATCTTAGGACTTTCAGCACCTTTTTACTTTAGATATTGAACACTGCAAACTTGCACTTTTCTCCTTTTTTCATTTACTAGTTCCAGTCAAAGCTCCAACGTGGCTAATTTACTGTTCCCCCGAGGAAGCGGACGTGGGCAGGACTAACGAGCAGCATTCAGCGCTGCAGGGAACTAAACAAAAAAAAAGTGAAAGAATGGCCTCCGGTGATACGTTTAAAAATATTAAATCTGCGGACACTGCCTGATTTTTTTTTTTCCCTGTTAAAGTTCGATAACCATATTTATAATGGAAACTTGTCCTGCATCAATTGCAGCCTCCGCCCAGTGGAGGCACTGCAGTGTCAGGACGGAGTAATTGCTGCCTGTTGACACAGGCATTAGAATTTGTGGACATTAGAATTTATGCTGGAAATATAAAAATAAGGGCAGCTTTTACGACTTTAAAATGGTGACTGAATTAAGTCTGCACGCCTGCCTCCAAACTCCACTTCACCCAAAGACTACTCTTGGTCTTGACTCCAATGCCACGGGACTTTGACTGGTCCGGGAATAAAAATTTTAATTTAAATTCTAATTGGCAGAGCGGCATCCTACGACCACCAGTGTTGCCATTATGCCGGGACGATTTTCACCCGCCATCAACTGACAGATATATTGGGCTGGATTTTCATTGACCCTTGGAGGCGTGTGGGGGGTTAAAATTGCGAAAACTGGCGGGTGGGCACAAGTCCGCCTCCATCCCGCCTCCACGCAATTTTCATTAAATCGTGTCTGCTGGTCCCGACTCCGTCCCGCCTTTAAGAGGCGGGATAGGCTGTTAAGGCCCTTAACAAGCACTAAATTGGCTCTATAATGCCATTTCGAAAGGCCTTTGTGATTTTAACCCTTGTTGTACGTGAAGCACGCCTGTTCTGAACCACGATTGTGAAACCTGACGGGAGCACATTTGGATAGCTGACGATCAGTGGCTGCACTGACTATCAGTGAGTGGTTGGCTGGCATCTGGGAGTGCTGGAGCAAAAAAAAATTCTCTCTCTCTCTCTCTCTCTTTCTTTCTCTTCATTTTGCATCCAGGTCCTCTCACAACAAAGGCCAGGCAGTCTCTGAAGACCTTCAATGCAGCAGCAATGATGACATCATCAAAGGTGACTTTCAGACTGAAAACACTAATTGGTTCATGGGTTCCCACATGCTGGAACTCAATTGCCCAATTAGGTGAAAATTGCATCAATCTCCCACATCCAATTGCAGTCGGGTGGATAACACGACCCCAACCCGCCCCAGTATCGAAATCCAGCCCTCTATCTCCCATCCACCTCTCTTGCCCCTCTCTCTCTCTCTCTCTCTCTCTCTCTCCCTTCGCTCTGAAAACCTTATATGCCTGTCCATCATACATTCGCTCTCACACACTAATGCAAATTTCTATGTCACATTTTTTGAAAATGTCACCAAGAAAAACAAACTTTACAATACGTAGAAAATACCAGAGCCTCTATGTTGCCACTTCTTAACTGACTTCTCTATGGACTTGCCCGGTGTTTATTTTCTGCCACACTTTAGTAGCAGAATAATACATCGGGGTCACAAATCTGCAAGACGTGAACCTGGCAGCAACGTCCGATCAGCACGGATCCCGTCGGAAGTTGCAGGGGTCAGTGGGAGGAAAGGGCTGGCGGGGGCCAAGCGTCAGCGTGGGCACGTCGCACACTGCATACCCACAGACTATTCATGAGCAGCTCATCAGGGGATCAACTAAAGTCTTCCAGGTAGCACACAAAACTAAGTTAAACATATATTGCACGAAAAAAAACCTCTCGGCATACTTTTCTGGCTCCAATTTCCCAGAACTCAATCAAAAAAACACTTTTCCGTTATCCATTTACTTCACTGTGTCTCATCACACTCGTAAACTTCTGCCATATTCCCTGACTTTCTGTGAGTGGTTTAAACAGCAAACCAGAAGGATTTTCAGGAACAGACCCAAGAAACCTGATACATTTTCCGAGATCTATGTACCCACCTTTTCCGCCGTATCCCTTTTCTTTCCTGAAATGCATGTAACAAGCTCTTGGATTTATCTACACCGTTTACTATAATGGTCTGTTAACTGGTTCCTTGGACAATAGACATGCAATATAATGTTGAAGAAAATCGTTTCCCAGCAGTCATCTGTCCTGGAGATGTGGACATTTGGCAGCATTTCAGAAACAGACAGTTGGGTCTCTTCCCCGTAAACCACCTCCTGTGCGAGTGTCTCACCTCCTGACTCCCCAAAGCCTTTCCACCATCTACAAGGCACAAGTCAGGAGTGTGATGGAATACTCTCCACTTGCCTGGATGAGTGCAGCTCCAACAACACTCAAGAAGCTCGACACCATCCAGGACAAAGCAGCCCCGCTTCAATGTCACCCCATCCACCACCTTAAACATTCACTCCCTCCACCACCGGTGCACCTTGTCTGCAGTGTGGACCATCTACAAGATGCACTGCAGCAACTCGCCAAGGCATCTTCGGCAGCACCTCCCCAAACCCGCGACCTCTTCCACCTAGAAGGACGAGGGCAGCAGGCACATGGGAACACCACCACCTCCAAGTTCCCCTCCAAGTCACACACACCATCCTGACTTAGAAATATATCGGCCGTTCCTTCATCGTCGCTGGGTCAAAATCCTGGAACTCCCTCCCTAACAGCACTGTGGGAGCACCTTCACCACACGGACTGCAGCGGTTCAAGAAGGCGGCTCACCACCACCTTCTCGAGGACAACTAGGGATGGGCAATAAATGCTGGCCTTGCCAGCGACGCTCACATCCCATAAGCGAATTTAACAAAAACTCCCCCCCCCCCCACCGCCCCACTCCAAACATCCCAAGGCTGCCACCTTCTGCAAGCCCAAAATTGAATGGAGGCAGGATATTCACAAGGAGATGATACATCATGGCTTGAGCTCTGAATTGTCTGCTTATCATGAAAATTCACTGAAAATCTCAGTTAATGAACACGCTCTATTTAAAATAATTAGTAAACAGGAAAAAAAAAGTGAACTTTTATTTAAGAAAAACAAACCAATTTTGGCGTCTGGTTTACAGGTTAGAATTTTCCAGACAGTCGTGGAGTCTATTCAAGGCCGCGATCGACAGATTTTTGGACCATAGGAGGATCAAGGGATATGGGGATCGGGCGGGAAAGTGGAGTCGAGGGTCGAAGATCAGCCACGATCTTATTGAATTGGCGGAGCAGGCTCGAGGGGCCGTATGGGCCCACTCCTGCTCCTAATTCTTCTGCTAAAAGATTAGGCCGCCTGTTTCAAAACTGGACAGCAGGCACTGCACCCAAGATAGCTTTTGTTTTTTGTGATTGACGGGAGCCGGGTAGGAGAGGAGTGGCGGTCAGCAGCACGAATACATAAAACTCATGCCGAAATCTGCAAAATCTTCAATGTTTTTATAATGGATGGCACCAAGTCGAACCAACATTCACAGATCATCATCTTGTACTTGGAACATAAGGAGAAAAATAACTTCGCACTAACAATGCCACAGTTCTTTAGAAGGGGGACTACAGCTTTAACTTCTGTTGGGAAAAATGCAGAAAAGTGCCTCAAATTGTTTGGCGTTTACCATCCCTCTTCCCTCCCCCCACTTTGGTTTAAGAAAATCTTTGTGCCTAATCCCCTGAGTTGACCTGCGCCATAAGTAATCGTATTATTGGAAAGTGGGAATTCCCCCTGGGATAGTTTTAATGAGGTACTCTCAGCCCTGCTAATGCTAAACATACCGGAGTTGCACTGTTCAAAGGAAAGCATAATACAGGCTGGTTGTGTGCGGAGACAGTGTGGGTTTTCATTATCGAACATTTAAATGTTGCTCTGGTGGTTGCTGGTTGCGGTATGGTTATTTAATATGTTTTAAATGTGTTGTGAATGAACATCTTATTCTGGTATGAAGCACAAAGGGGGCGGTGTACAGTCACTCTTTGTACATTGTGGGTTTAGTGCAATTACTCTGCTGTGCCTGTGCGCGCAGTTTTTATTGACATGTCTTAAACGTTTCTTAACATCTGTGCACTGATGTAGAATACTTATTTTGTGTTGTAGTCTGAAGCATAAAAGAACTCTGTACCCTTTTTTTATAAATGGAGAAAATGGATTTACCTAACGGGGGGAGTGACTGGGTCATTTTGGGAGTTTTCGAGCAGACTCCCTTCCGAACGCAATCCGTTGCGAAAATATTTTTGACGGCCGGGGCACATTGCGCTTCAAACACTGTGCGCAGGAGATATTATCCCATCTTTAAGACCAGTGTGCTCGTGCTACCACGTTCCATACTGAACCCCATTTTCAGTGGCGTACATCGGTTCTCCCCGTTCCCCTGTGGAAAAGGCACCCCTCGCCAATGGGCCGTCTACCACCGTGAGATTTCATTTTCATTTTTAATGTGACTGCTTTATTGCTTTGTTTTTCTTGGGGCATTCTTTTAACAGCGTGTATTCATAACCATATGTAGTGATGGAAAAATTTGGTTCTTGATTGTAACGTGACGTAAGAAAACTACTAGGCACTTGGTCTAAGCGTTAAACAAAGTTTTAATCAACTGTTTTACAACATGGAGGTCTAGTTGTGTCCTTCTCTAGTTCCTGTTAAGAATGTCCTGCGCAAGCTGGGCCCATGCCCGAGTATTTATACTCTCCCTGGACAGCACCACTCGCAGGCCACTCAGTATTATTTCATAAGTCTTTCTTTCATGAATGACAGATTCATGTTATAATGTTTTGTAGTTCAACTTAAATTGGACCACCTCTCAGTACAGTAACCCTTACCATTTCCATTTTTTTCTTTTCCCTCTTCTCAATTACACTTTAATGGTATAATTTTCCCTATTTTGCTGCCTAGGTCCTACTCTACGGGGAAAAGCTCCCTAAACTCCTCTGAATCCCCCTCCCCCCCTTAAAAGCCTCTTCTTTGACCAATCTTTTGGTGACCCATCCGAATCTCTCCTCCTTTGGCTTGGTCTCAACTTTCTCCTCGTGCCTCTGTGAAGCGCCCTGGGGATGGGCCGTTTTTCTGCATCAAGGGAGCTGTGCAAGTGCAAATTGTTGCTATTGTCCAAACTATCGCTACCTCTCCCTGTGTCACAAGTGGTTTCTCTTTTCTTAAGACCGTGTATCGTACCCTACTGCCTTCTCATATTTTCCTTTTATTCTCTACTTCGAGCAATAAATTCATAATTTTCAACATTTAGCGTGCAGACACATATTTTCTTGTACATTTTTGGCCATGGAAAGGGACACTGGGTTTGTGGTCACAATTTGCTTTCGGTCCACGGGGTCTGGCGAGATTGGCTGGGACAAGGGATCCTGTCTTCTTGAGCCAGTGGCCTGTTAGTTGGGGCAGCTGTCTTTGTCTGACTCCAGATTTATCCGCACTGTCGGCAGATTGTTCCTTATGCTTTGGTTAGTTGTCTCCTCCCTAAACCTCTCCGCCCTTCTCTCTCCTCCTTTAAGACGCTCCTTAAAACCGACCTCTTTGACCAAGCTTTTGGTCGCCTGCCTTAACGTCTCCTTATGTGTCTCGGTGCCAAATTTTGTTTCTGACGCCGCTCCTGTGAAGCACCTTGGGACGTTTTATTACGTTAAAGGCGCTATCAGTTGTTGTTGTTGGACAGATACCTTAACTTGCAAATTTGATAACCAGGACCATACACCTTAATATCAAAGCTACTTTATTTGTAACTCATATGTTCGCTCTTTGTACGATTATTTATTGGCTTCTATTAAGTTTGTTACATTTCCGCAAATAGCCCACAATCTGTAAGGATCGGTACTATATAAGAAAAGAAAGACTTGCATTTATATAGCGCCTTTCACGACCACCGGACTTCTCAAAGCACTTTACAGCCAATGAAGTACTTTTGAAGTGTGGTCACTGTTGTAATGTAGGAAACGCGGCAGCCAATTTGCGCACAGCAAGCTCCCACAAACAGCAATGTGATAATAACCAGATCATCTGTTTTAGTGATGTTGGTTGAGGGATAAATATTGGCCCCGGGACACCAGGGAGAACTCCCCCTGCTCTTCGAAATAGTGGCCATGGGATCTTTTACGTCCACCTGAGAGAGCAGACTGGGCCTCGGTTTAACGTCTCATCCGAAAGACGGCACCTCCGACAGTGCGGCGCTCCCTCAGTACTGACCCTCCGACAGTGCGGCGTTCCCTCAGTACTGCCCCTCCGACAGTGCGGCGCTCCCTCAGTACTGCCCCTCCGACAGTATGGCACTCCCTCAGTACTGCCCCTCCGACAGTGCGGCGCTCCCTCAGTACTGCCCCTCCGACAGTGCGGCGCTCCCTCAGTACTGCCCCTCCGACAGTGCGGCACTCCCTCAGTACTGCCCCTCTCACAGTGCGGCGCTACCTCAGTACTGCCCCTCCGACAGTGCGGCACTCCCTCAGTACCACCCCTCCGACAGTGCGGCGCTCCCTCAGTACTGCCCCTCTCACAGTGCGGCGCTCCCTCAGTACCGCCCCTCCGACAGTGCGGCGCTCCCTCAGTACTGCCCCTCTCACAGTGCGGCGCTCCCTCAGTACCGCCCCTCCGACAGTGCGGCGCTCCCTCAGTACTGCCCCTCTCACAGTGCGGCGCTCCCTCAGTACCGCCCCTCCGACAGTGCGGCGCTCCCTCAGTACTGCTCTGGGAGTGTCAGCCTAGCTTTATGTGCTCAAGTCCCTGGAGTGAGACTTGAAACCACAACCTTCGGACTCTGAGACGAGTGTGCTACCAACTGAGCCACAGCTGACACTGATATAAAAGTCTCTTAAAATAAAAAGAAAATCAAAGCAAGTTTCTGGGAAAAATTAAAAAAGCTCTCTGCCCCATTGAAGGTGATTTAGAAAGGAAAAACAAAAGAAAAAACCGTTTGGCAGGCTATTATTCAACCATTTTACAAAAGCAGCTGCAAAAGACCAGAATACGATAAAGTGTTAATCCATGTGATTGAGGTGTGAGAAAAGTTAAGTGAGTTTTGGTCTGGAATGTGCTTCATTTATTTTCTCTCCACTCTAAATCCAATTAACCCCTTATTATATTTTGATATATAGTTTAATATGTCAATCCCTCTTACTGAGAAGTGTCAAAAAACAAATTTAAGCACAAGAAGCCTTTTATTTCCCAGTTCCTGCAACTCCAAAAAGAAAGGCATTTTTACGCAACAGCAGGGAAACGCAACAGCCAATTTTTGCATAGCGAGGTCGCACAAACAGCAATGAAATGAATAACCATTTGAACTGTTTTAGTGATGTTGGTTGAAGGGATAAATATTGGCCAGGACTCCGGGAGAACTCTACTCTTCTTTAAATAGTGCCGTGGGATTTTTTACATCTAGCGGTTTAACGTCTCATCTGAAAAACGGCACCTCCGACACTGCAGCGCTCCCTCAGCACTGCACTGGGGTGTCGGCCCGGATTACGTGTTCCAGTCTCGAGTGGGACTTGAACCCACAACCTTCAATGAAGTGCAGCAACCAACAAAGCCAAAAGAATATTGAACTACATTGCGATAACAGTAGGTCGTAGGTCAAGGGATGTCACGACCAAACTGTACAGTGCTTTGTTCAGATCGAAGCTCGAGCACTGTGTCCACTTCTGGTTGCTGAAATGTTCAAATGCTAGAGGCAATGCAGAGAAGGGCATTGAGGCCGTTGCCTAGTGTCAAGGGTCTGGGTTACGAGGAAACATTGGAGTAACTTTGGCTTGTCAGCCTGGAAAGGAGGTATATGAGGACTGAATTTATAGCTATTATATAAAAGATAGTTAAGGGAATGGAAAAGATAAATTACTTTAAACTAAATTGTGCGAATAGGATAAAGGAACACAGGTTCAAACTGGTAAAAGGTGAAATTTAGGACTGATAGCCGGAAATTCTTCTTCACCCAAACCATGATCAAGTACGGAATAGACTTCCAGCTCGCCACACAAATACTGCAGGGAGAGAGAGAGCACACTATCCAAACAAACACACTGTGGGAAGAGAGAGTGCTCATTATCCGTACAAACACTGCATAATCTCTCTTTAATTATAAACTCTGCTTAATCCAGTAAAAAAACCTTAATAAAGCCTGTGTGCAATATTGGGTTCATTAAAAGGATATTGAGGCTTTCGAAAGGGGAGAGCACAGATTCGCCAGTGCACTGACTGGCATTAGGAAATACAAATACCGAAGAAAGGCTTGAAAAATCGGGACTTTTTTCATTCGAACAGGGCAGATTACGAGGCAGTGTTTAAACTTATGAAAAGATGAGGCAGAGTCGACAGAACCAGTACATCCACTGGTGTTCCCCCTTATCTATTCTGCTGGTTACAACCTCAAAAAACTCTAACAGATTCGTCAAACATGATTTCCCTTTCATAAATCCGTGTTGACTCTGCCCAATCCTATTATTATTTTCTAAGTGCCCTGTTACCACATCCTTAATAATAGATACTAGCATTTTCCCTACTACTGGTGTCAGGCTAACTGGTCTGTAGTTCCCCGTATTCTCTCTCCCTCCTTTCTTAAATAGTGGGGTTACATTTGCTACCTTCCAATCCATGGGAACCGTTCTAGGATCAATGGAATTTTGGAAGATGACAACCAATGCATCCACTATCTCTATAGCCACCTCTTTCAAAACCCTGGGATGTAGGCCATCAGGTCCAGGGGATTTATCGGCTTTCAGTCCCATTAATTTCTCCAGTACTATTTTTTTTTAACTAATACTAATTTCTTTCAGTTCCTCATTCTCGCTGGAGCCTTGGTTCTCCACTATTCACTGAGACCTTATGGGAGCTCTCCTTGGTTTTAATGTAAATCTCTGAAGCCTCTTCAGTGTCCTCTCGAGCCTTCAAAAGTCATTCTAGCCATCGGCCTTGCTTTGATTCTCATTACAGGAAACTCTTTATTAACCGGCACCGACGGGACCGGCGTGGTGCCGGTTAATCAAAAAGTCCGGATAACGGAGAGTTATATCTCCCAACGTACGAGAGCCCCGTACACACTGACATGCGCCTGCATTCGGAGCTCCGTCTCCCCGGGGACCGCCAGCTGACCATCTGTCGTGTCCGCTGCCTACCTGGGCTGCACATTCCCCTCCCAATCTACATGCTCCGATACAAGGCAAACGCCTCGGGGTTTTTTTTAAAGTTAATTTTAAACGAGAGATGAAGGAAAACCCCGGTTACCTACTCAAGAATTTTGCCGGTGAAGAGAGATTTCCGGATATTTGGGTGCCGGTTAATAAAGAGTTTCCTGTACTTATTAAAGGAGATGGGGAAGTGTCCAGTGGAACAATCTGCGAGTGATGATACACCCACTTGCCAAAAAAACAAAATCTGCCTTCCACAAAAGGGGGAAAAAAACCCTTAAGCACCTAGCATTCGCCTTCATGGACTGTCCTTCAGCCGAGAGGATAGTTGTATGGATCACGGACTCCTTACTGATTTGTTCAGCCAAAGGGAGCTTGCTACAGACTGAGACAAATGGGATGTCCCTGTTTCTGGCAGCGCCCTTGGGCAAGATGCTTCCCCCTGCAGCAGCCGAACAGGACCACCGACACTCGGTCTGATTTTTCTCTTTCTATCTTGATGGCCCAGTCAAGATTGAGGGAGCTCTGCCAGTGCAGGAACCTGTTCCCCGGCCACTCTGTGGTGCATCGGGCACGAGTGCAACAGTTGGCCGTGCCACGAGGCCACGTCCCTGCACCTGAAGAGTCCACAAGTTATATAGACACGTCAGTTATACAGCGCAAAGAAAGGTGGGGTAAGCATCAGAATGCTCTTTGTACCTGTGATTTTAAATTCAGTTCAATTTATGGTCTGCGTTGTTAGTGGTTCAGGCACTACAGTTGGACTGTACCTTGAAAGCATCCAAAGGAAACACTTCAAGGAATCAAAATGAAGTTAAAAATCAATGTAAAACAATCATTGCTTGGGATACGTAACAACCTTATGAGCTGAAGAAGTACAATGCAATCTTCTTAGGCAGTCCCTCGGAACCGAGGATAACTTACTTCCACACTAAAAATGAGTTCTCAGGTGACTGATGAGTCCAATGTGGGACCTACAGTCTCCGTCACAGGTGGGGCAGACGGTGGTTGAAGGGGCGGGTGGGTGGGGTGCTTGGGTTGACGTGCGCTCCTTGCACTTGGCTTCCGCTTGCTCCCGGCGAAGAGACTCGAGGTGTTCGGCGCCTTCCCGGATGCTTCTCCTCCACTTTGTGCGGTCTTGGGCCAGGGATTCCCAGGTGTCAGTGGGGATGTTGCACTTTTTCCAAGGAGGCTTTGAGGGTGTCCTTGAAGCGTTTCCTCTGCCCACCTGGGGCTCTCTTGCCGTGTCGGAGCTCCGAGTAGAGGCGCTTGTTTTGGGAGTCTCGTATCGGGCATGCGGACGATATGGCCCATCCATCGGAGCTGATCGAGCGTGGTCAAAGCTTCGATGCTGGGGATGTTGGCCTGAGCGAGAACACTGACGTTGGTGCGCTGATCCTGCATTGTTAGTGGTACAGGCACTACAGTTGGATTGTACCTTGAAAGTATCCAAAGGAAACACTTCAAGGAATCAAAATGAAGTTAAAAATCAATGTAAAGCAATTTTGAACAATCATTGCTTGGGATACGTAACAACCTTATGAGCTGAAGAAGTACAATGCAATATTTGGGAGACGTCATGCTCCTTGGGGAATTCATAACAATATATTGTGAAGTAAACACTAAAATAATTGAGCTGCAACAAACCAACCATTAAATTTGCTGATGTTTGTATGATTGCAATTAACAAGGCAAGTGTGTTCATTAAGCAGGCAGAATACTTTATGATTGGTGTGGGATTTAATATCTGTGCTTGGGGATGCTGCAGGGTCCGATAAATGGAGGTTGCACACAAGAGCGGTGAGCAGCTGACGCCGGCATGGAAGATTGAGGTGTGTTGTTGCATCGTCTCCAAACTGTTTGCATTGGAAGTTTGGTGTCTGGAGTCGTGACCTGGCTCCACGCTGGAGAGGCGACACCAGATCACCGTTCAATGGAAAGGTCCGTTTGCAATCCAGAATCAATGGGGGGAATTTTGCCAGCCCTGGGAAGGCGGGACTGCTGGGAAAATGGCAGAAACTGGGAGCGGGTACCGAACCTGCTCCCAACACGCCTCCGTGCCATCTTCCCGGGAGGCGGGTCCCCGAGTCGCACAAGGACCCGTCTCCTCAAGGCGGGAAGGGGATTACAGCCATTTAACTGCCTGTTAACAGGTAGTTAACAGGCAGTTAAGAGGCTTATCCCCATTTTACCCCTGCAAGTGCGGGCTTCCCGACGGCTGCGAACCTCGCCAGGGTCAGCGAGGCGAGCAGTGGGTCTGTGGGGGTGAAAGGGATCGAAAAGTGCGCTGTGGAGGTGAGTGATGGGTGCAAGTGTGGAGAGGTAAGTATGAGAGATGAGTGTAAAGTGTTAGAAAAAGTTTACTTACCTTTGTTTCTTCCTGCAGGCTTCAACCCTTGGGGATCCAGAGGTACCTCATCTCAACGGCAGAGATGACAGAATGGCTGCTGCATTCTCAGATGCAGCAGCCATCTGATTTCTGCTGAGGAAAGAGGTTTGGTGAGCCTTCAGTGCAAGGGCTCACCAAAGAACAGAGACTGTCAATGTTTGACAGCTTCTCAAATGACAGGTGAAACGTCATAAGCTGACGTCCTCTGTCACCGGCTTTCCCTTATTTGGCCGGCTAAGCCCGCAGGGCGGGCTTAACAAGGTCAATCAAGGGAAAATAGCGTGGGTTGACCGGACGTCGTTGGGGGCGGGACTAAAACCCGAAAACCAGCAGTCCCGCCCCCAACGCGCCTCCATTGACAAAATCCAGCCCAAAGGCCCAGAGTTTCCCTGCAACGGAACCTTGAGGGAGAAGGGAATAGAGGGTTATGCTGATAGATTTAGATGAGGAAAGACGGGAGGAGGCTCGAGTGGAGCATAAACACCGGCATGGACTGGTTGGGCCGAATGGCCTGTTTCTGTGCCGTATATCCGATGTAATCCTATGTAAATGTTACTGTCAACGCACCGATCTCGCACTTTCTAACTTACTCCCAAATGGTGCTGGTTTTCTAATTGGAATACGCTGCAGTGGATGCTTTTATATATTTTCATATTCAGCAAAAGTACATTTTAGAAGTAAAAAGTTTGTGCGAATAATCTTCCATGTTCCCTGCTTTGCTTAGACTGGGTGGCTGAAAGAATCATTTTAAATCGGCTGTGCCACGAGGATTGGCAAGTTAGCTTTTTAAAAAAAATCTGGTTATAGATTCCTGATTCATGAAATTCCTGGATAAATGAGTTGAGAGTTTTCTCAGGACTCCGTTCCAATGTAGATTGTGAGATAAGCACAGATGATGCAGTGTCACGTAAGTGGCTCAAAGCTGCTAAAAGGCTACTTCTTGTGACGCATGGCTGGGTTATATGCTGCCCTGCAATATAAGCAAACATTAAAATAATGATGTGTGTTGCAGTAAATGGGCCGTTACATTTGCTGATGTTTGTCCAATTGCAGTTATAAGGCAGTTGTGGGGGGGGGGCGGGAAAGTGCAATAATCCTACAAAGAATGTTTTACTCAATGTTCTGACAGGAGTAAGAGGCTCTGGAGTAAAGAAGGCATAATAGAAACATAGAAAAATAGGAGCAGGAGTCGACCATTCGGCCCTTCGAGCCTGCTCCACCATTCAATATGATCATGGCTGATCCTCTATCTCAATACCATATTCCCGCTCTCTCCCCATACCCCTTGATGCCTTTTGTGTCTAGAAATCTATCTATCTCCTTCTTAAATATATTCAGTGACTTGGCCTCCACAGCCTTCTGGGGTAGAGAATTCCACAGGTTCACCACCCTCTGAGTGAAGAAATTTCTCCTCATCTCAGTCCTAAATGTCCTACCCCGTATCCTGAGACTGTGACCCCTCATTCTAGACCCCCCCCCCAGCAAGGGGAAACATCCTCCCTGCATCCAGTCTGTCTAGCCTGGTCAGAATTTTATACGTAATGGTAGGCTTACTGAGAGGAGTTTTTACTTTATCCACTTAAACAGTGAAAAATATCCCACACCACATCTATAGATTTTGTCCTTCCAAACGTGAGAGCTTTGTGTTTGGCAAGAGCACTTGAGCTGTATAACATTGAAGTGAAGTACAGTGGTGACAGGCTTGATACTGGTGGTAGTGGCAGGAGCAATTTGAGCTAATGAATGAAAAGCATCATATAAGAAGTGTATTGGCACATCATTGGTACCAATATACTGAATAAGCCAAGCGACAACCTTAATTTCTGCTCTGTTATAAAACCCTGTTATTGTACAATAACTATACATCCCACTCTCATTTATATCTGGTCATTGTCACATTGCTGTTTGTGGGAGCTTGCTGTGCGCAAATTGGCTGCCGTGTTTCCTACATTACAACAGTGACTACACTTCAAAAAAAGTACTTCATTGGCTGTGAAGCTCTTTAGGACATCCGGAGGTGGTGAAAGGCGCTATAGAAATGCAAGTCTTTGTTTCATTCTTCCATATTCGAGCTCGTAATATTGAGATAGAGGATCAGCCATGATCATATTGAATGGCAGAGCAGGCTCGAATGGCCGACTCCTGCTCCTATTTTTCTATGTTTCTATGTTCTTCCATTGCAGTTACAGGAACTGACTAGACTTCTGATTTTGAAATCTAGAATTTATTTTGTGATGTCGGATCAGATGGCATATCAGATCATGTAGTAGTACTAGGTTGTTTTGATATCCTTGTCTTATCAAATTGTCAGCTTTTTATAACATCTCTTATTTTGTATTATCTGTCTTCCCAAAGCTACACACCTCAGCTTGACTGCCAGAGAGCTTCTCTACAGAGATAATATGTGAAATGATTGGTTACTTTGTGTTCAATAACAATCTTGCCCTTATAAATCTGACAGTCTCGCAATGATAAGCCACGGGCTGGAGCCTGTCAGTTCTCACATGGTAAGTTGACATATGGACGAGATTTTCTCCCCATTCGTAGTCATCTTTAAGAGGTGGCTTGGCATTTCCCCACAGATAATGAGGGAGCATAATCTGGCAAGCCATCCCTGGCCTGCGCGCTCAAAGTTCAGTGGCTGCAATAAGAATGCCTTTTCTAAAGGGCTAGGAACAGATTTTCTGTGCTCTCAGTCAGAGCACCGTTTGTGGTGGACGGTGATTTTCAGAGGAAGGGTGACTGGCTGGAAAAGCAGAAACATTTGGTTGGCCCACTGTGTACCCTGGTGAGCGAGTATTTGTGTGGGGAAAAGATTTATTCCGTGATACCCGCTCTCCAAGAGCCTCCAACCTAGCCTCAACTCTTCATGAGAAGTCGCACAACACCAGGTTATAGTCCAACAGTTTTATTTGAAATTACGAGCTTTCGGAGCTCTGTTCCTTCATCAGGTACAGTGAGGGAATACAAATCGATTACAAAGTATATATAGACAGAGAACAATGTGTCTGCAGAGATACAATCCGTGAGGGAGGCATTACATCAAAGACACAGCAGAGTACAGCTAAGACAATGAGGTGGGTCACAGGGGGTCCAACGTGTCAAATGTCAAATGTCACTGTACCTGACGAAGGAGCAGAGCTCTGAAAGCTCGCAATTTCAAATAAAACTGTTGGACTATAACCTGGTGTTGTGCGACTTCTCACTTTTGTCCACCCCAGTCCAACACCGGCATCTCCACATCATCAACTCTTCATGGCATCAAAATAATGGCATTCCTTTATTTGCACGTTTACCATACAGCTAAAGAAACCCCCTCCTTCAGTAGCAACACAATGAGATATTAGCAGTAATTATTTGGTGTGGAAATGGAGGCAAAGGGGTTAGTTGTGCCCTCTTGATCCTATTTAAATGTGGTGGAATGGGCTTAAAGGAACTGCCGGTATTTGGAGAGGAGAATTTAGGTGCAGTTTTTTTTTGCAGTGGATCTGTGGTAGCCTTTTAAAAACTCATTTCTCGAAACAGGTGGTAGTTCACAGTCGAATGCAGGCCCATATTTCCAGTGTTACCTGGCGCTTGAAATAAAACACATCAGTTATCCTGCGAATTGCACCAGAATATGATTGAGATCATTAAGTTGATTCTGCACTGCCTGGACTCCAATCGATCATTAGACAACTAGCAGATTGTTGCATTTATGTTTTTTATCTAGTTTTTTTGATTGTCAGAATTAAACTGGCTGTGCACTGTCGCTGTATTCAGTTGTTAACTTTCAGAGAGAAAATTGCAAGTCAATAATTGGAAAGGACTGAAAAACGAAGCAATTTGGAACCTCAACTCCTTCATTAATTCCTGAAGTTAGGCAGGATGGTTGTTAAAAATTGGGATGATGAATTCCATAACATAGCTGTCAATTTGCCTTTATCTGCAATATAAAGAACGTTGCCGCCTTGATTTTTTCGTTTCGCAGAAGGATGGGGAAATTAAAACACATTTGTTATCCAAGATGGTTATCTTCTTGCAGTCGCAATGCATCTCACTTGTAGAAGCCACAAGGATGGGTGGTGTGACAAACAGGAATGTCACACTGCTACAGCAGTAACTTTTGGGAATTTGCGATTAAGCAGCCTTATTAAATATTACCAACAACAATTTGCATTTATAGAGCGCCTTTAATGTAGAAGAATGTCCCACGGTGCTTCGGAAAGGCGTAATTAAAAAAAAAAAGGGACATCAGGCCAAAGAAGGAGATATTAGGAATGGTGAACAAAAGCTTGGTCAGAGGTGGGTTTTAAGAAGGGAGGGGTGAGGCCATGAAGGGATTTAAACATGAGGATTTGAAGCATTGGGCACTGGCGGCCAATGTAGGTCAGTGAGAACAAGGGTGATGTGTGAGTGGGACTTGGTGCAGGATAGGATATGGGCAACAGAGTTTTGGATGAGCTGACGTTCAGAGGGTGGGGGACGGGGCGGGGGGAGTGGGGCTGCCAGGAGAGCATTGGGATAGATGAGAAGGAGGTGACAAAGGCATGGATGAGAGTTTCAGCCACAGATGTGGTACGGTAGGATCGGAGGCGGGCGATGTTATGGAGGTGGACGTAGATGGTCTTTGTTATTAGAAGCTCAGTTCGAGGTTGACTAGAGTGCTGAGGTTGGCAACAACCTGGTTCAGCCTGAGATCGTGGCCAGGGAAGGGAATGGAATCAATGGCAAGAGTGCGGAGTTTGTAGTGGGTGCTGAAGATGATAGCTTTGGTTTTCCCAATGTTTAGCTGGAGAAAATAGTGTTTCATCGAAGACTGGATGGCAGATGAGCAATCTGACAACACAGACGCAATGGAGGGTTGAAGAGAAGTGATAGAGAGGTAGAGCTGGATGTCGTCAGTGTACATATGAAAGCTGATCCCATGGCTGCAGATGATGTCTCCAACGGGAGGCGTGTAGATGAAGAGGAGGAAGCCAAGGATAAATCTTTGGGGGACTCTGGAGGTGACGTATGGGGGCAGGAGCACAAGCTATTGCTGCTGATAGTCTGGCTACGATCAGATAGTGAAACCAAACGAGGACAGTCCCACTCAGATGGACAACAGAGGAGAGGTGTTGGGAGGAGGATGGTATGGTTGACCGTATCAAAGGCTGTAGAGAGGCTGAGGAGGACAAGGAGGGATAATGACCATTGTTGTAGTCAGAAAGTATCATTTGTGACTTCAGTTCGGGCTGTTTGATGTTGTCGCAGAGTTGGAAACCTGATTGAAGAAATTCAAACAAAAGAGCTGAAGGAAAGTTGGGCATGGATTTGGGAGGTGACAACATGTTTCAGATTTGGAGAGAAAAAGGAAAACGGAGATGGGGTGGTTGTTTGCAAGGACCGAGGAAGGGCTCGAGGGTGGATTTTCTGAGGAGGCAGGTGGTGATGGCGGTTTTGAAAGGAAGGGGGACAGTTCATGAGGAGATGGGGGTCATTTACAATGTCAGATGTCAGCTCGCAAGCGAATCAGGAAGGGGAGTTGGGTGGTCAGCAATTCAGTGGGAATAAGGTCAAGGATGTAGGGATAGGATCGCATGGATGAGATGAGCCTGGTGAGGGCATGAGGGGAGATGGAAGCGAAGCTAGAGAGATAAATGAGTTCAAGGTTAGGGCATTTCAGGTGAAACTCGTCATTTTTATTAACAATGCCATCTAATTGCAGGTACAGCAAGTAATCAAAAGGCAATTGGAATGTCGGCCTTTATTGTAAGGGGGTTAGAGTATAAAAGCAGGGAAGTCCTGCTACAACTGTACAGGGTATTAGTGAGACCACACCTTGAGTACTGCGTGCAGTTTTGGTCTCCTTATTTAAGGAGGGATATACTTGCATTGGAGGCAGTTCAGAGACGATTCACTCAGTTGATTCCTGAGATGAGGGGGTTGACTTATGAAGAAAGGTTGAGCAGGTTGGGCCTATACTCATTGGAATTTAGAAGAATGAGAGGTGATCTTATTGAAACATATAAGATACTGAGGGGACTCGACAAGGTAGATGCAGAGAGGATGTTTCCCCTCGTGGGGAAATCTAGAACTCGGGGGCATAGTTTCAGAATAAAGGGTCGCCCTTTTAGAACTGAGATGAGGAGGAATTTCTTCTCTCAGAGGGTCGTAAATCTGTGGAATTCTCTGCCCCAGAGAACCGTGGTGGTTGGGTCATTAAATACATTTAAGGTGGAGATAGACGGATTTTTGCAAGATAAGGGAGTGAAGGGTTATGGGGAGCGGGTGGGGAAGTGGCTTTGAGCCCAAGATCAGCCATGATCTTATTGAATGTCGCAGCAGGCTCGAGGGGCCAAGTGGCCTATTCCTGCTCCTATTTCTTATGTAATTTGACACAGCTCACTCTTAATAATCAGCTCCATATGTTTAAATGGGTTTGTAATTTGTCTCACTCATTTTGATTACAGTTCTCTCTCTTAGCATTTTCCCAGTGTTGACAACTCCAAGGTAAAGGCACATTGTTGGGCGTAACGGGGGCGGTGGTGAGGGGGACGTCAGTGAAGAGATGTATTTTACATCTAACCTGATCAGTACACAGCCAGCCAGCATTGGAAAAAATATTCTATTCTCCAGCTGACACCTCCTGACCTTTACAAGAATAAAAATTTAGAGGCGAATAAAAAGAAGTTGTCACTTGTGAATAATTCAGTCAGCATCAAACATGAAATCGAAGAAAAAAAACGTGTTTGGCAGAGTGGCTACGCATCCCCCACAATATCTGTTTGAAATGTGTTGTGTTCAGTCGGTTTTACTTTGGGATGGTACAGAAGCAGTCAGTGAATTCCCTTAATTGTCTGGCATTGCAAACTGATCCGCTTTTGTGTTTAGTTCAAGCTGTCCTTGATGGGAAAACTCACCATGCATAGAGACAGAAATATCTTAAAATATATGGATGTCACAGTGTTTCGGAATAGTGATGGTGGGAGGACAGACTGCTCTGCTGATGTGTCCCTCAAATGGGGATTTTGAAAGTCGGGATTGATGTTCCAGATGTAGACCAACAAAGAGATTTGTCCATCTTTATTGGTAAGTTACATATTTCCCCGCCAAAACATAGAACATAGAAAAATCGGAGGAGGAGTAGGCCATTCGGCCCTTCGAGCCTGCTCCGCCATTCAATATGATCATGGCTGATCCTCTATCTCAATACCATATTCCTGCTCTCTCCCCATACCCTTTGATGCCTTTTGTGTGTAGAAATCTATCTATCTCCTTCTTAAATATATTCAGTGACTTGGCCTCCACAGCCTTCTGTGGTAGAGAATTCCACAGGTTCACCACCCTCTGAGTGAAGAAGTTTCTCCTCATCTCAGTCCTAAATGTCCTACCCCGTATCCTGAGACTGTGACCCCTCGTTCTAGACCCCCCAGCCAGGGGAAACATCCTCCCTGCATCCAGTCTGTCTAGCCCTGTCAGAACTTTATACGTTTCAATGAGATCTCCTCTCATTCTTCTAAACCCGAGTGAATACAGGCCTAGTCGACTCAATCTCTCCTCATACGACAATCCCCCCATCCCAGGAATCAGTCTGGTGAACCTTCGCTGCACTCCCTCTATGGCAAGTATATCCTTTCTTAGGTAAGGAGACCAAAACTGCACACAGTACTCCGGGTGTGGACTCACCAAAGCCCTGTATAACTCGTTATCCTAATTAATCAGGAACCGAACATTGCAGGGATGGGAATTCCCTACGGGTGAGACCTGGCTGTAGCCCCCTCACTGACTTTACTCTTGAGCACTTCTGGCATCTTTGTGGCTGAGAAGTTCCTTGCAGCTGCTCTCTCTGGGTTTTGCCCACATGGGGATGGTGCACACTGCAAAGTTGCCTTATTACCAGCCCAGAGGTCAGCTGTTTGCTGTTGCCTGCCTGTTTACCTGCCTGTAATTATGGTAAATTCCCCCATCAGGCGCCACCAGCTGAGGCCTATTAAGAAAGAGTTGGCTCTCGTAGTTTGCGGGTCGTTCCAATATTAACACGACAGCAATCTAAATCCGTACAAATGGTGCGATAGCGTTTTGAGGTTTATTGGAAAATGTTAGCAGCTCGCATTGCTGCTACAAATAGGGTTGCCACTCCAGCCCTCCTGGATTGCCCTGGAGTCTCCGATTGAAGATCAATCTCCTGCACACAGCAACCCGAGAGTAAAGGGCATTAAAAGCAATGTTTTATCGTCATAGTCATAGTATTTACAGCACAGAAACAGGCCATTCGGCCCAACTGCTCCGTGCCGGTGTTTCTGCTCCACATGAGCCTCCTCCCACCCCTCTTCATCTCACCCCATCGCCGTATCCTTCTATTCCTTTCTCCCTCATGTGTTTATCTAGCCTCCCCTTAAATGCATCTATACTATTCGCCTCAACCACTCCCTGTGGTAGCGAGTTCCACATTCTCACCACTCTCTGGGTAAAGAAGTTTCTCCTGAATTCCCTATTGGATTTATTAGTGACTATCTTATATTTATAGCCACTAGTTCTGATCTCGCCCGCCAGCGGAACAATTTTTTTACTTTTGTTTATGAATGATGATAAATATTGGAGATGCAAAGGCTGTTTGACAGGGCGGGGCAGTGGAGACGAGAGGCGATGCGAAGAGACCTCCAGGAATATGTCCAACCAAAGTTGGTAAACTAAGTCGCCAACGTTGCAGAAATAGTGGCTCTCACAGCAACAATTTTTGTTGTAAACCAAGTTATGTCATACTCAAAATGTCCTGATATTGAAACATAAATGATTTCTCAGTGAACCTGCAGTAACGACGACACAGCCATTAATCCTCCAATGTGTACATTATGGTGTGCACGTGGTTTATTTTTAGCCCTATTTTCATAGATCAACTGAGTTTTCATTGAACCTGAATAGGTTGCTGAGATGGGTGGTATTGCTGCCTCTAATGAAAGTGCAACAATGTTCACAAGGCCGATAGTTGTCACATTTAGTCATACACTAGTGTCGGTAGAAGTATGGGAGGCTTTACACTTTTGTCTTCAATTAGGGAGTGGGGCATGAGGGGGAGGGCGGAGGAAGACGGAGAATGAGGACACTGCTACTAAACAAGATGGACACAGGTACTAGTGGTAAGAAGTAGGAATAGTCCCTGAGAAATCCTGTATTTTAAAAAAAAATCCACATTTCACAAGTTTTTTTAACTTAAAATCCACATCAAAATATCACAGATCTTTTATTTTTCACTCCTAAGCAAAATGCTATCCTCTAACAAGGCACTAGGAAATAGTCAAGAGCTATTCACGCCGACTCTCCCTCCCGATTTTTTTATTTTTATTTTTCTCACTTCCTAAACTCTCGGGAAGCACCTGACCTCTGAGTGCCGCTGCCTCCTGAGATTGTTAGCTCAGCATTTGGGGAGTCCAAGTTGAAACTCGCACGCTGCTGCTCTGTGAGCCATTTACACACCACTGGTTGTCGAGCCAGCCGCTATCAGCGGGCTTCGTCGAACACCGGAGTCTCATGTAAGATAGAAATGCTGGTGTGAACTCTGACTTATACTTATGCCAGCCTGGCCCTCTCTCTTATTGTCAAACTATATCACTCGACATTTTGGTTGTGTAACAGCCATTGTTTTTGGCCGCCTGCGCTCGTATAGAACAATAATTACTGCGCGCACTCTACTAGCGCCTCTAATTGTAGTACATCTTTCATGGCTTTCTTATGGCTTCCATACCTGGCTTTGCAGCAGAAAATAGTGATAAATAAGTGTCACTGTAGAGGCAAATATCCCTTTTTACTGGTGAACAGGATTATTAAAGAAAGAAAGACTTGCAATTTTATACAGCGCCTTTCACGACCACCGGACGTCTCAAAGTGCTTTACAGCCAATGAAGTACTTTTGGAGTGTAGTCACTGTTGTAATGTGGGAAACGGGGCAGCCAAATTGCGCACAGCAAGCTCCCACAAACAGCAATGTGATAATGACCAGATAATCTGTTTTAGTGATGTTGATTGAGGGATAAGTATTGGCCAGGACACCAGGGAGAACTCCCCCTGCTCTTCTTCGAAATAGTGCCATGGGATCTTTTACGTCCACCTGAGAGGGCAGACGGGGCCTCGCTTTAACGTCTCATCCGAAAGACGGCACCTCCGACAGTGCGGCACTCCCTCAGTACCGCCCCTCCGACAGTGCGGTGTCCCTCAGTACTGCCCCTCCGACAGTGCGGCGCTCCCTCAGTACTGCCCCTCCGACAGTGCGGGGTCCCTCAGTACTGCCCCTCCGACAGTGCGGGGCTCCCTCAGTACTGCACTGGAGTGTCAGCCTAGCATTTTATGTGCTCAAGTCCCTGGAGTGGGACTTGAACCCACAACCTTTGGACTCAGGCGAGTGTGCTACCCACTGAGCCACAGCTTATAAATAAACTAAGTCATTGTTACCTTTTACCTCTCTAAACTTTGTACTGCTACTCATAAGATTTTAGAATCATAGAATGGTTACAGCACAGAAGGAGGCCATTTGGCCCGTCGAGCCTGTG